>PVIJ01003025.1:0-144532 GCA_004024925.1 Scalopus aquaticus | reverse complement strand
TCCTTTCCTATTTGGATCCCTTGAATGTCTTTCTCTTGTCTAATTGCTCTGGCTAGGACTTCCAGTATTATATTGAAAAGTAATGGTGAGAGTGGACATCCTTGCCTTGTGCCTGATCTTAGGGGAAAGGCCTTCAGCTTCTCACCGTTGAGGATAATATTGGCCGTGGGTTTGTCGTATATGGCTTTTATTATGTTGAAGTATGTTCCTTCTATCCCAAGGATTTCAAGGGCTTTTATCATAAATGGGTGTTGTACTTTGTCAAATGCTTTCTCAGCGTCTACTGATATGATCATATGGTCTTTATTTTTCTTTTTGTTGATGTGTTGGATTACATTGATTGATTTTCAGATGTTGAACCATCCTTGTGTCCCTGGAACAAATCCCACTTGGTCGTGGTGTATTATCTTATGGATGCATTGTTGGATCCTATTGGCCAAGTTTTTATTAAATATTTTTGCATCAGTATTCATTAGGGAGATTGGTCTGTAGTTTTCTTTTTTGTGTTGTCTTTGTCTGGTTTTGGTATTAGAGTAATATTTGCTTCATAGAATGTGTTTGGTAGTACTCCTTAAATGGAAACTTTTCAATTAATTTTGAAAAAATGAATTTTTTTTAGGAGTTGGGACTGAGACAGGTTAAAACATCTTTTATGAGAACACTTGTGTTGTAATCACACACATCTCAGATATTCTCTAACAAAACCATTTCTAAATATCTTGCCTTTTTGTCAGAGTTTGCATCGTGATGTTTGTTTCAGAAAATATAGTCACCATCTCTATGGAAAATGGTTTAGTTCAAAATATATTAAATGTCACAGGTTTCATTATAAATAGCGATTACAGTTTGTTTCACTTTTATCCTAGTTGTAGGTGGCAGATCAATATAATTTGATAAACAGAGCCAAGTACCCTTTAAGAAAAGTGTAAAAAACTCATCCAAACATTCCGGGAACTATGTGAAGGGCCTGCCTTCGTGGGGTGCCATCCATGGATAGGTCCAGAAGTAGCTGGAGATGACATAGAAATATTAAAGAAAAATACTCTTCTCCGTGGGAGTCAGTGCTCATTGCCTCCAGAAAGATGCCTCTGGGAACAAAGATGCTGGGCTTGCAGGCACGGGGCTTGTGTCTGTGGCGCTGTGTTGGTTTGCTTGCACGGTCTGTTGGGTCAGACCCACTGTCCATCTGAACGTTTACGTGAAGAACATCAAGGGCTAATTCCCTCTAATCCACAGTTAGTCAAGAGAGGCTTATTAGAATGCATAGGCACATGAAAGGAGGCACGAACTAATGATAAAAGTGAGCAGAGGAAAGGGCTTAGAAAACAAAAGAGAAGCTTCTGAGGGAAAAGTTCCTTTGTCTTGAAGAAAAGTGCTGACTGAGCTTCCCTGAGGTTAGGCCTGGCCTGGGAGGAGAGACCTGTGGGAAAGAGAAACCCTATCTCCTGAGAAGGAAGACTGTGCAGGCTGGAGAATATTTTAATGAACTTCTACCTTTGGGTAGACAGGTGGTGAAGTGCAAAATGCAAACAGCTCAACAAAGAAATGCAAATGGCAGGCCTGTTTGCCCATGGAGCCCACCGGGGAAGCTCTCCTGCCCAGGATGCCGCTGTGAAGGTGATGGATGGAGCGTGGGCTCTTCAGCTCAGCCAGCTCTCAGACTCCCACTGCCTCCTGGAGGACTGTGGGTGATCAAAGTCTCATAATAGCATCTGAGCATTTTTTGTTATCACTTCTCAGTGCAGCTGGGTGAGTGATCGGCCATATTGTCCTTTCCCTGCATCTGAGGGTCTACAGGATGGTTGAGCACTTTCAATGTGGTTGGTTTACTTTCAACATTTCTAACTTCAGAACCCTTTGTTGATGAGACTGGTAGATGTCAGGGAATACACCTTTGCAAGCTAAAAGATTTAAAAAAAAATCTCCAGTGAGAACCACCACCAAGAGTGATGGCAGACTCTTGTCCAGTAGATAGTTGAGCGGAGCAGATTTACTTTTCCTTGACTTTTCTACTTTGTGAGGACTGATTCCCTTAACCCCTGTGTTGTCAAGGGTCAACTGTATTTTCTCTTTCTTAAGACTTTTTTAAATAACATTTTCTTTTACTCTAGCTTACTTTTTTTACAAGAATACAGCACATGTAACTGTATGTGGTCAACCACAGGCCCTCAATAAAGTTTTGGGGAATCAAAAGTTAGAGGGAATTTTCAACTGCAGAGTAGGGCTGCTCCCAAAGCCCCTGCAAAATCTTAGGGTTCACTGTAATATTTTAAAAGCTTGTTCAGGGTTCACTGTAATATTTTAAAAGCTTGTTCATTAAATAAACTCTCCATGGGGCTGATGAAGAGCCCACACATTGCTGTCAAAGAATGGACCTCAAGGCCAGGATAATGTCTGCCCATCAGAGCTGCCATCACAGATAAACTGCTAAGAAAGAAAAGACCAGAGGA
The DNA here is from genome assembly GCA_004024925.1 of Scalopus aquaticus. NCBI lineage: Eukaryota > Metazoa > Chordata > Mammalia > Eulipotyphla > Talpidae > Scalopus > Scalopus aquaticus. The sequence continues at coordinate 142,082 of PVIJ01003025.1, read as the reverse complement.
CTGATAGCCTCGAGGGAAACTGTCTTATGTAGTCACTGAGGGGACTCACTCAGCTCCTTAAGGAAACAGGCCATATCCTTTGAGCAGAATGCTTACCCGGTGAGCAGCAAAAGCTACACAATCCCAGAAACTCAGAAGGCAAGGTGTCCTGTTGGTATAGTGTAGACTATACTAAAAATGCAATCAGTCGTACAGGGGATGCAAGGGAAGCCTCCAGCTGCGAACATGTGATATGCGGCCCACTCCATCCACCTTAGGCTTCAGATACCTAGAATGGGAAATGAATAATAAGAAAGAGAGAGGTATGGGACAGGGAAGAAGAAAGAAGAAACAAGAGCAACACTGAGGGTATACACTTGGCTGCAGCTGCGCAGTGCAGGAGTCCACATGTCTCAAAATGAAAAGAGAAGACTTTGAGCTGTTCACTGCTGCAGAAGGAACTGGTCTGAACTGGTGGACAAGTAGATCACAAGGTGGTGACAAGATAGAGGGAATGAATCCTCACAGACACTGTTTCTGATAGCTACCAAAGGGAAATGTAGAACATGTGGGGGCCATTCAGATATTCCCTTGACCTTGAACATGGTACAGGGAAAAGGTTTCTTTCACAATTACTGGATATTTCTTTTTCAACAGGGAAGAAACTGCAGACCCTGAAAACAGGAATATGCAATGACAGAGTTAATTGTGAGGATTAAGGAAACATATGTAAAAGGCCCAATTGTTTCCTTTGGTTGAGGGTCTTAATCCTCCATTCCAGGGTTAACCATTCACAGTTGAGAAAAAAGGGCCACTGCATGGGCAAGACCCCCTTATCCCAGTTCCAGAACCAGCGTGGTCACTCACATCTCTAAGGCATGAGATAGGACACCAATGCCCTGGGCACAACTGCCAGTTGGCACCTCATCTGTAAACACTACATTGCATAAGGGCCTTGCTGAGGTTCATTTTGCCTCAAACAACCAAATGATTCCAGGATTCATCTCTAGATTATTTTAAATAAAATAAATATCTGGCTTAAGAGTGAAACATCATTTAAAATGTGTTGAGGTTTTGAAACGATCTCCATTACTAGGGCAAATTTCCTGAACCCTTGAATTCATGCTACAGAACTTCATATATTCTTTCAAATGCAGCAATTTTTTGTCTGCTAAACGGTGAATTGTTTTTCCTTTGTAGACATTTACTTTATACAAGGAATCAAGGAGATAAAAAACTTCCACTCGCTATCAAATCCATCTTAGAACTAAAAGAAAGATGAAGAGTCAGCTACTTTTTCTAAAGTTAAAGTACTTACTGTGCCGAGATGTGAATAGTGCATTCAGTTGGAGTGACTTTGTTTTAGAGGCTTTTTTCATTTTTGTAGATGAAACAATTCAAAAAGGTAAAGTATTCTTTAAAATTTATTATACATATCTGAGGATAAAGAAGGAAGTCCAAATTGCTTAAAGGTTCACACGAAAGGAAGCAATTTGGTATGTGGTGTTCACCTGCTGTCTTGGATGTGAACTGCAACCCAGTAACTTGCTAAGTCTCTTGCTGGATCCACCTTTCAAAGTAAAAGGGTCCAACCATCACTGGGTATCCTAAGGTAACCACACCCCATTCACCCATGAGGAGATTCTCATTCCTCATGGATTCCATGAGGAATTCATCTATTACTTAGGCCTCTGAGCTACAGTTTGGAGAACAGGCTGAGGTATCTGGTTTCTGCTGACCTCGTGGAAAAGCCTTTTTCATTTAGACCCTGGGCCCAGATCTCTACCAGATGAAGGGGACAGTTGAGCTTGAAAGCCTTGGTCCTTCCTACACTGATAGGAGGAAAACTGCAGAATTCGTGAGAGCAGAGACTGCTGAGGAGTGGTTTCACTTAGGCCATTCCACTTCTCTTGCACAACAGATTACTCCAGAGTAATCTGTGACAAATCACTTACACATGAAGAGGCTGTTGACTGCCCACGAACACCAAACTCTGGCTCTCTGAGTGGCAAACACATTTTTATTTAGCCTGTGGCTCTTGCCAAAGAATATCAGCATGAAGGACATTGCCACACACATTTTCAGTCAATGGACAGAACTTCTACTTAGATAATTATGCCAGATGCGGGTTGGGTTAGGAGTGGACTCCAAATCCATCCATCTCTGCCTCAAAATCAGTTGACATTATGTGTTTCCAGTTTCCCACCAGATACACCAAATCTGTATCTGTCTGGGCTGCGATCTGGGAATAGGGCTTTCAAGATTCATATGCCACCTACTCTACTCTAATCCTTGGGCTGGTGTTTGGGAAGCACTGAACCAGATAGTCATTCCTAGTATAGTAACTTCGCAGAAAATAATTTGGTTTCATCTAGAATTCTGGCTAAGCCCAAGAAATATTTCTGAGGAGAGACTGTCTGTGGAAGTTATTCATTTTAACTTGGCTGAAGTTGTAACTATTGCTTTTATTTATTTATTTATTTATTTATTTATTTTTATTTTACAAGCTGGGGTATAGGCCAGAGGTGTGGGGCGGTGAGAGGGTTCACCAGATACAGAGTGGGGAGCAGAACAGGCAGATCAGAAATACACTGCTGAGGGGAGTAGCGGGCGAGGCAGGAGAGGTCTGCCGCGCCATGTGGGATTCTTCCCGGCCGGGTGTTGAACTTGCATGGCGCGCTGCCGACAGCTCCACAGAGCAGCGCTCAACCGCTGCGCCACCAGGGAGGCCCCTGTAACTATTGCTTTTAATCACACATGATCTAATTCTCATTTGTAATCAGACTAGTGAAAATTAAAAGTTAAGTCTATTTCTATCTTTAGGTTGCTATATATGCTGGTTGATGAGGAAATTTCAGAACAGAGTATGTATATGTATTGTCTATATCACATTATATACATGCACATACATATATATTAAACTACAACAATTAAAATATCTATGACATTTTGGCTTTGGAGACTACACACCTAATACAGTGTATCTTCAAAACAGCTGTGGTTAATCCACTGAACTGGAATTGGTTTTGTTGAAAAAATAACAAAAGCATGCCTCTGTTTGCAGAATTTATAATGTTTCTTTTTGATGGAAAAAAAGTTCTGAATCTTTCTCCTTTGAATATCATGGTGTTGTTAATGACATTCCAACCCTTTTTGTTAAACCAATGAGAACAGTAGAATAAGGGAGGTGTGGGGCTTCACTTCCCTGGACTAATTTGCTGGCAGAGATTTTGTTCAAACCTTGCACTGAACCAAAATCTTTTCCAAGACTCTTCAGAGTTCAGTAGAAGTGTTTGTTTGAATAAAAACTTCAAATTTAGAAAAGCATTTTTTGTTTGATTGCTTTAAGATATTTTACATACCACCCAGTTCCCCAACTCAGGAAGAATCAGAAACAGTCACATCACATAATGAGGCATGAATACAAACTCTACAGCTATTGGAAAACTCATGAAAATTTGTAGAACACAGCCAGTGAACTGAGAAAAGAGAAAAGCCATGTTATGTATAAACCCAATCTTAGAGTTTATTCATTCTTTCAGACAACCTCTGTCAAGTGTCTTATACGTACCAGACCCCAAGACTCAGGATTCTTAAATGACTAGCATAGTTAGTCATATAGTTTCCACAGTTAAGAACCCTGAGGGAGGATGAGAGTTATTAAACAATCACAGTACTATTAGATAATTCAAATGCAGTACAATCAGAATAATCAGAAGGACAATTCATGAATTGGACCTTGCAGGATGCATAGGTGTTTGCTAGGTAAATAGGAAAGGACATCTTTCCTCCCTCCTAAATATTAAAATTACAGATGCTGAGAAAAGAAATGTCATGCCTGCCAATGAACAGTCATTCTATGAGGTGTGAATGCAAGACTGAGAGATGTGATTGCCCTGTGGCTGCTGGTCTTAGCAGGCCCTGGATCTTGAAGGATAGTAACTCCTGCTCAGAATTTGGATGTTCTTTCAATGAAAATGTAGCCATTGAAGGATAAAATTTCTCATTACAACATGAAGGAAGGGGATGAGATGGGGGCATGGAGAGCAGGTAGGAGACTGTGACAGTCAAGATAAGCGGTAAAGGACACTTGAACCAAAACAGTGACAGAGAGGAAGAAGACAGATGTGAGAGCACTGCACAGAATTTGGTTGGATGAAGATGACCAGATGGACATCAGGCTAGAAGTTAAGAGGGAAAATAACCAATTGATGGGTTGATACTTCAACTAACTGTTTTCCCTCACTATGTTGCTTATCTGTTATCTTGTACCTCCATCTTTTCACACTTCCTCCATTAAGAACCAACATATTACCGGGCCTCCCTGGTGGCGCAGCGGTTGAGCGCTGCACTGTGGAGCTGTCAGCAGCACGCGATGCGAGTTCGACGCCCAGCCAGGGAGGATCCCATATGGTGCGGCAGACCTCTCCTGCCTCACCCGCTGCTCCCCTCAGCAGTGTATTTCTGATCTGCCTGTTGTGCTTCCCGCTCTGTCTCTGGTGAACCCTCTCACCGCCCCACACCTCTGGCCTATACCCCAGCTTGTATGTATAAATATTTAAAAAAAAAAAAAAAAGAACCAATATATTACCACCATTGTCCACATGGTGCCATCACCACAGACCACCCTCCAAGTTGCAAAAGCTGAGCCCACAAACTCATGAGGCAGTGGGTTCCTGGTGTTCATTTTTCAGTGATAAAACTAACAACCACAAATTTGTATATTGCTTCACACTGCCATTTTTTTCATATATGTGCCTCATTCAAGTCTTATACCCACCCTCATCTATAGGAAAGACACATTTTAGGTTTCCATTTCAGGGAGGAAGAAACAAGACTGAGTCCATAGTCCACTCTCAGGGCAGCAGTGTGAAGTGGACTAGGGAGCCCATCCCCACATCCCACTTGGATTTCCCTCCTCCTGTCTCTGTGACATCAGACCTGTTATCCAAACTCTCAGTCTTAATTTCCTTCCCTGAAAATGGGGACAATAAAAGCATTGCTGCACAGGCTAACGGGAATAACGCATGTGAATGCTTGGCACGGCCCTCGTACAGTCTCCATAAATGTTCACTGTGGCTTTATAGCTCTTTCAGTTCCAAAGTCCCGCAGTTTTCCCTGCTCCTGGGAGAGGAGACATTTTTCAGAAGGCTGTAGTTTGCCACTAGATGAATTTCTGCTTCCTGACAAAAGAAAAAATGCAAAAAGGAAACAAGAATCTTTCACTGGAACTGGTATATCATTCAATAGCTACAACTCTGGCCCACAAGTTACTTCAAATACAGAACAGACTGTGTCAGTGGAGACATGTTAATCTTTTAAGAGCTACTCTCAGGCCCCAAGAGCACTTCCTGTACTTGAAGGAAGTGTAAGTTTGATAGAGTGAAGGACAACATGTCTTTGTGTCTGACAAGAGGATCAGCTACTGGACTGGTGTGGGAATTTTTGACCTTGCTGGTGCTTCAGAAGAAGCTACAACCAGAGTCCTTGGGGGTATTCCCAAGACCCTGGTGATACCAGGCCCCCTCTGCATCGGTGACATAGCCAAGAGGTCAAGACCAGTGTCCTCCATGAGGCCACTGAGCAGCTATAAGTCTTCCTTAAGGAAAATGTGCTTCCTGTTCCCACTTCAGGATGTTTCCACCACGTATGACTTTTCTACATGCTTTTCTCCAGTGCCAGTGATCCACAATGAACATGATGATGGTTGAGGGAGGGGAGCGGGAGTTAGAGCATTGGTGTGTTATTCTGGGGGCAGGATGGGGAAGGATATCTTAAGGAAAACAATTCAAGAAGAAAAGGAAAGAGCTTCCATTCTGCCTGGCTGGGTGGAATAAATGTCTGACTGAGTCTTGTTCTGTCCAGCTGGGGAAAGGCCAAAACTAATTTAACCTTTGGTCAAATGGTTGGGAGTTAGCTAGTTTCCTTTTTCCTCTTACATCACTCCCAGAGATTCAGACAAAAATAACATGGTCCCGATTACATGACATTATGGGCTATGAAAATACACCAGGGAGGATAGTGTTGAAACCCCTCAGAGACAAATTAATCCTAGCAGCAACAGCTGTAAGATGGATACAAACAGGAGAAACAACAGCATATTGGTTCCAGGTTTGTTTAAGACTTGATTTTAATCCAAACAATTTTAAAAAGGGTTAAGAGCACTTATTGGGGAGTGTTTCTGTTACTTTAAGATGGTGCTTTATGAAATACTCATCAACGCACCATGTGCTATGATTCGCTCTTTGGCACACTTTTAGATTTAATTACTAAATTTGATTTTTTTTAAATCCTCATTGTTTAAAATTAAAATAAACCCAATGAGGAAGGGCTGTCCTCTACCAAAGCAGAGTTGCAGCACCAGGCCTTCTATCCACGAAGCCAGGGTGTAGCAGTCGCCTCTGTCCTGGTCCCACTCCCGGCACGCAGGGACTGGGCACCTGTCCCCGCCTCCCCAGGCTGATGGAGTCCAGAGGAGACGCTCAGCATTTCCTGAAAGCACATCCTGCAGCCCCTGGAGGACAATCTGCAGAACTCGTATGCATCATTGCTACTCAAAAATCAAAATATTTTCTCTCCATGGGACACAGCAGCCCTCTCCACACCCACCCACTTTGCAACTGGGCATTACTTGGAGACCCAGTATGAACCCTAGAATAGAAATCTCACAGCTGGAGCTGAACTCAACTGAACAGAACATACTTTTAGGATAACAGGAAATCTACCATAAAGGTTATGGGCCTGGTATCTGTGCTCAGACTACCTGAATCCAAATTTGGCCCAGCCTGTTGTCATTGACATCACCTTGGGCAAGTCTCTGTGCTTTGGTGCCTTCATCTGAAAAATGGAAGTAAGAATAACATCTATGTCATAAAGTGTTTGGAAGAATAAATGATGTTTGGGAAGTAGCACAGTTCCGACAAAAAACAAGAACAAAAAACCACAACTGCTATCAAGCTATTTCTCAAACCAAGGTAATCTTGGAGTTCTTGGCAAACTTACTCCAGAAATTGGGTGGCAGCTGGTTCCCTTGAAGTAGTCAATCGGACTGGGCTAATTTCTAACACTTCAAGTCATAAAAGCAGAACAGACCAGCAGCCACGTAGTCAGTTACAAGAGTCCCCGTGCCAAGCCCACCAAGCAAGCTGAGGAGGTCCCAGGAACAGGGAAAGGAGTGTGGGGCTCTAAGGCAGGGGAGAGAAGGAGTTATTGGGGCAGAGAGTGAACTCATCAAACACCAAAGGCAGAAGTCCCGGCACGATTGGGTATGCTGAAGTTGTGGAACTACTGCTTCCATATTCACTCAATCAAGCAACCATCCAGCCATTCATCCATACACACTGACACACATGCGTGCGCGTGCACACACACACACACACACACACACAAACACATACATATATATAACATATCTCCAATTAATCTCCATTTAAACACATCTCATAGGCACTGTGCTAAGTTCTGTTCATATAAAAAGGGCATTCAATCGAATTTATAGCCTTGTGGTGAGTCATGTTTAAAGCATAATTGAATAAATAAATATTTAATTAAAAACTATATAATTTAGGGGGTTTGTTTTTAGATGGGACAACTTATTGATGTACTGGCAGAGATGACTCCAGGCAGGTGGAGATGTGGACATTTCAACTTGTGCCTAATAGCATCTCCAGACAAGTCAACAGCCTTGTCTCACAAGTTCTGGTACTCCTTGCCTGCTCTCCCAAGTTACAACCACCATTTTGTCTCTGCAGCATCAGCACCAACACCCAGTTTACCTTGGAAACAGGCATTCAGTTAGTATAAGGCCTTCATTCTCCACAAGTGGAAACTCAGGGCAGGCTAGGTGGGGGCCGGTGCTTGTACACGGTCACATAGCAGGCAGGTTTGGAACAAGAACTCCTGAGTCAGGGTCAGTGCTTCTCCCTCCTGTGATCCAAGTTGACACCCAAACCCCTCTGACATCTGACTTCGTCAAAGAATGAGGGAAAGCAAATATCTCTGAGACATTTCTAGAGAAATTCCTGTTGAGGAAAAATTTAGCTCTTCTCAAAGACCCCTGATCTACTTCGAGACCCATCTAGGATCCCACCATTTCACAGTAATAAAAATGAAAAGATAAATGAAATGAAAATGAGTCATTATAGGCTGTGTTATAGCCAAAACCTTCAGAATGATAATCCCCACTTCTTGGTTTGCTGTGTTTGTACTCTGACCGGCCCAGCTTCCATGTTTCTCTATCCCCAGAGGGAACATATTTATGAATTTTTCTCACTTGTCTATAGACCTTTTGCTAGCACAGCACATAACCAGAGGGACTTCAACCCAGATATTTTGACTCTAAGCCCAGTGTTTTTCAACTCCAACAAGTGAGGTTAATAACATTCTGTTTGGGATGCATAGAGGCTACAGAAATGGTGACTGTTCCAAATGGTGATTCCCCGCGGGCAGAAGGAATGAGGCAGATGGTCACTAATTTATTCAGCAAACATTCGATGAATGCCAACAAGTCAGGCCTTGAGGATTTCCTGGTGAATAAGACCAATTCATGTCCCACCCTCATGGAGCTAATGATGGTCCAGGAAATTCATAGGATAAACACATAACTGCCCAGATAAGGATTAATTACAAGAGTGCTGACTGCCGGGTGGGTTTGTACAGCATAATAGAATTCAAGGTCTGCCCCCAATAATCAGGACCTATTACAGGCCTACTCACCTCAGAGAACAGTACCGCTGCCCCACATTGCGGAAGCCAATAACCTGGGAATCATCCGCACACCTCCTGGCTCCCTGTTGCCATTCTCTTACCAAATTTTGATTTTTTTAAAGATTGATTGATTGATTGATTGGTTGGTTGATTTATGGGTAGAAGAACTGGGGTGTAGGCCAGAGGTGCAGGAGTGAGAGGATTCACCAGAGACAGAGTGGGGAGCAGAACAGGTGGACTTACTGAAATACACTGGTGAGGGGTACAGGGGGTGAGACAGGAGAGGTCTGCTGTGCCATGTGGGTTAGCTCCCTGGCCAGGGATCAAACTCAGACCATAGTGGTGATAGCACTGAGACTTGACCCCGAGGCCACCAGGGAGGCCTCCAAGTCTTCATTTTACTACTAAGCCTCTTCCAGAATAACCACCGTCTCCAGTAGCACTATCCCTTGCTGCACCACTATAGTATCCCTCCCATTCACACTCACCCAGTCTGGAGTCCCTGTAATCATTTCAACACAATGCAGCCACAGTGATAGCCTAAAAAGAAAGCCTAATTATGCTACCTTTTACCTTTACCATCTACTTTTCTCCCTTGACACCCTCACCCCCATTCCCATGGACATTTAAAACCTCAAAGGTCTGCTTTGCAAACTCCAGAGCATATCCTACAAAGTCCTGTATATTCTGCCCTTTGCTCTCTCCCCAAACTTACACTGAAGCACAGACCGAATCTTCCGCACACTCACACCACGGCTCTCTCAGATCCTAATATGTGCTCCTGACAAACGACCTTCCCTAAGTTGCTCCTTTACTTGAAAGTTCACAAGCCTTCTCCTTGCCTAAAGCAGCTTTCCCCACCTTCCTAAGTAGGTCTAATTTCCCCAATAATGCATTCCTGGAGCTTATCACAGTGGCACTGTTATGCCCACCAACTGGATTGTGAGTTCCCTGAGGATATATTTGTTTTGGGCCATCACTGTATTTCCAACATTTGGCCCAGAGTCTGGTACAGAGTAAGTAAAAATGAATGAATGAATGAATGAATGAGTGAGCAAATGAATGAAGTCCTTAAGGAAGTTTGAACCGAGATGCTAAGCTCAAGTAGAAGCCAATTAGATAAAGGAACTGGGAGGAACAACCATTCCAGTCTGAAGGAAAAGCTTATTTATGGAAAAAGGAAATGGAGCCTTCCTCACTTTTCAGGGAGAAACCGAGCTGATCAGAGAGAAACTCCATGAAGACTGTGCCCTCCATCTTGAATGGGGCAGAAAAATGTAGTCATGGTGGCATTAGAGATGAGTAGGTGTGGGAGATTCACGTCTAGGTCATAGGGGTGGGGTGCATTTACAAGGACCCCCAATGCCTGATATTATCACCTTGTATACATCCTGCAATTACTAGGGGAACAAAGATCAGCTTCCCTTAACAGGTACTAGGGAGAATCCCTGGGACTCAGAAAGTGTGACCCTGACATAAAGGTTACAGATGCTGAAACCACAAGACGGAGAGTAATTTTGTGTGTTAATCAGACAGAAAAGTACTCGATACAGTTTCAGGTGGGAGAGTTGCAGGTGGGGCTGGAGAGGTGCACAGATAGCAACCCCAGGGGATATTGTGGTTCAAGTTCAATATGTTGGACTTGAATTGAGGGTAATGAGAAAACACAGGTAGGCTCACAATGGTTAAGTGGCACCAGGAGAGTTGCATTTTTGGATCATCCTGGACAGTGGATGAAAGGGAACTAAAGAGGGGTCAGGGAGGTCTTTGGAAGTGACAATATTTAGCCCTGGTGAGAGGGATGGTGGCTGAGCCAGATGCTTACAGAGGAGGTGCACAGATGAAGTGGGTCCAGAATGTGGTAATGAATAATAATGGGGTAGGGGAGCAGTGAGGAAGAGGAGGAGGGGGCAACATAAGTCCAGATTTCCTGACTTGTGTAAACTGGATGGTGGGTATTTGGGCTAGGGGACACTGGAGGAGGATCCCACATTCTTGGAGGGAACCATTTATACAGAACATTTCCTCAAGAGAATTCCATGAGCAGCTTCCTGGTGGCCGCGGTTCCTGTTGATCCAGTAACTTGCCTCCTCTGCACATATTGTGTGGAAGAGGGTGCCTGTGGGGGTTTTTCATTTGCTTTTTTGCTTTTGAAATGACTGGTTCTCATTTCCTCCTCTGCACGCTCTCTGAAGTGGTATGTTTGGGAATGTTACATAACGGCCTTCCCCACCTCTCCCATATTTATCTTTGCCTGTGAACCTCTCTTCCCCACAGGATCGGTGACCACGTCGATTTCAGCAAAATGAATTTGAGTATCTGCTTTGGAGGGTAAGGTGGGCTTAGTTCTCTGTTATTGCTCAAAAGCCAACAAAAGATTTTGGAGATTAAAAAATGTCCTCCTTCTTTAAAAGGTTTAGATCTCCATGGTTCCTTTCTCTGTGGCCTCATAGATTTTTGAGAGGGGCCCTCTGGTTAGTTACTAAGGAAAATGAAAAAGAATCATTAAGGAAGAGGAAGCAAGGACATCATATAAAATTAGCTAATGAATGCCAAATAAATGCCAGTTAATGCTATTGGACTTTTTTGACTTAGAATCAAAGTACTATATTTTGGTTTTTCCACATGCAAGTTCTGCTTTCTCTCTTAGGCCTCTCCTTCTAGTCAGGCGGCTTCACCTGTGGACTTTCTTCATCTTTCTTCCCTCAGCTTCTCTTTTTTTTTCATTTTCTGTCACTCCTTGCTGACTTCAGGCTCCTCACATATCTGCCCCTTCTCTCGCCAGCCCTTTCTCTCTCCTCTTCTCTCTCTTTCCTCCTTGTCACCATTTGTTCTGTATCACCCTCCTTTCTGGCTGGCTGATGCTGCAAACATTTCAGGAATTTTTAATTGAAATACCGTGAGAACTGTTATCACCTCGGTTTCACCAGGGAGAGGACCCGAGGCCCGAGAGGATGGTGGGTGACTCCCGGGGCGGGTGGGGCTTAATATCTCACCTAGGTTAACCAGGGCAGACGGGCTCTAACGTAGGCCCTGGGTGGAATGTGAGAATGAAAGATAGTCTGACGGGAAAGAGGGTGTGTTAAGTAACCAAAAGTTCCTATAAAGTCTAAGGAGGTAGGAGAGAAGTACAGGATGAGGAATTAGTTAAAAGAAACAAAACAGCCAGGAATTCTAACAGCCAGCCCTCTCTCTCTATGCAACTGCCCACCACAGAAATGACTATGAAGAAAAGCAGGTACCACCTGGAAGTCACAGAAGGCGAGCCTCCCTCCTCCCTGCCTGGAACTCATGCCCTCCCTCTGTTCTCTCGCAGCAGTTCCAGCCCTGACTGCAGCCTGGGTCAGATGAGCTCAGCCTCCTTTGATCTCCTCCCCTGTGAGGTCACCAGCTCCACCTCCCCCAGGCCTTCTCTCAGGTCCAGGTCCCAGTCACATCTGCCAGGGCCTTCGAAACTGGAGGCTGAGGAAGAAGGCAACAGTGGGCTGAGGTGGGGGTAGGTCTGTCATTCTGACATACTGCCATGCCTATTTTCAAGCAGATTCTATTTCCAGAGGATATTATTTTCAACTGGTTATGTAAAATAGGGCTGACAAGTAAGGACGTTGGAACAACAGAGAAAGAAGGGGGTCCTATGGTTCCTTACTCCTTTCCGATAGCCTCAGTTACAGTCAAGGGCTATAACCCAAGATCATAGACTCTGGGAACTGGAAGTTACCAGAGCAGGTATCTTCTCTACTGCATCTCAATCTGGGCCCTGGATTTGATAACCAAGTCCTCCCATCTGCCTTTAACCAGGGTAGTCCACTTTCATCTGTTTCCTATAGTAAGCACCTTTTTGCGAAAAGGATTCCACTGAAAAGGTAAAAGAAGTAAAATTTGAAATCTGGTCTCTCTTGGGTATTATGAATAAACAGAGGTCCAGAGAAGATGCATGATGGGCCAAAATAATATAGAGGTAACTGCATAGCCAGCCCATCCTTGGGTCTCCTACCCTCAACTAACTCCCCCTGTCACTAAACAACCTCGAAGGAGGAAATGCAGGACTAGAGAGGGGAGTGAATTTGCTCATGTCCAGAATTCCAGACAGACTTCACAGCTGCAGTTACTGGAGGAGGGCCTGAGGCCCAGAAGGCCCCTTTAGTTTCCCAAAGGCATAAAGGTATGTCTCCTCTGGCCTAGCGCATAGTAATCTGTATGACTTTTGAAATAAAGCATCATCAATATTTCCCTGTGAGCTGTAAGGATCGACAAAGCTACCTTTCAGATTATCTGTAGCTACATTCTGAGTCCTCTGAGCCCCACAGCTGAGAATCCTGGAAATCATGAAAAGGAGAAGATGAGACAGAGAGGGGAGAGAACGCTGAAGAGGAGAAAGGGAAAAGGGGGGGGCAGGGGGAAGAAAAGAAAAACAGAAGGGAGAAAAAAGGCAAAGGAAGAAAAATTAAAAAATATATTTGTCAGATGGGACACATGACCCATTTATGCCAGAAAAATCTGGGAGATGGGGAGGTAAAGAAGACATATGCTTTTGACCTTTTCCCACCAAGGCTTTTATGGGGGCATTTTTATCTGCTAATGTTCTAAAAAGAGATAAAAACAGAAGAACTAAAAACCCAGGGAGAAGACACAAAGCTGCAAGGCAGGCATCGGAAGGGGGTGTCAGGAAAAGGCAGCTGTCTGGGCAGGGCCACCGCAGACCTGGCGGCGAGGACACCGCTAGCGCATCGCTGGAAAGGGCCAATGCTCCTTCAAGGCTGGGGCCAAACCAGGGCGGCCTCACCTCCCTCCTCCCCAGATGGCCCTCTCGGCCCAAGCATGAGCAATTTTGCTAGCACAGGCTGTTTTCTTTTTCCTGAAATAAAATATCATCACCTGATCTTAGCTAAGTAACTGTGAACTTGTAAAAGTCTGTTTGTTGCTCCCCAGAGACCCATTCAAGTGGTTTTTCAGATGAATTTGTTCATTCAAACACTTTGCAATGTTTCTAATTGTTTCTCACAGTCCTGTTGTGAGGGATAATCGTTCCAGTTCTTTGGCTCAGCCCTGTGGCAGGTGAGTAAACTGAGGCTCACAAATGGGGCGAGTGAGAGGCAGAAACCACCTTGATCCACCCTTTCACCCTCAGACTCTCACGGGCATCTTCCAACTCCAGAACTCATAGATTGCACGTTTCCAGCCAACCCTGCTGCAGCAGATCAGGCATCTATTTGCCTTGGCCAGGAAACAGCATCCTGTTGATAACCATTAAGTAATTTTGCAGCGTGTCAGGAGTGTCAATGAAACTAGAACATTTTAGTCACAGAAAACTAGTTCAGGAGATGGAAACTAGGAAGGACTGGGTTCTAAGAAGTCTTCAAAGACATCGGAAACTTACAAGTATTTTGGGAGACACATTTTGGGTTTAGCTTTCATTCTTCTAATTAATGAAATATATTGCGTAACCTGTTCTGTCTGCCTGAGGGTTTGGTCCTGCCCAAGTACACATGTTAATCAGTTAATACATGTCATGTCGTGTCCTACATATTAATCAGTTAATATTAATTATAATAGCATTATTTTAGAAACTATATCACTTTACAATGTATTATATAACATATAATAATATAGCATATATAACTATGCATTGATTGTTATATATGATAAATGTTATTAATATGTAAATACTGTATATCATCCTGTAGATCAATATAAATATCACATTAATACATAGTAGAATGGAATAATATCTAATAAATCTTAAGCAAATATCTGGTATGTGCAAGGCCCAGTTTCTGGTGCTATGTATGTGTTGGGAACTCAAAGCTGAATGAGCCCCTCCCAGACAGGTGGGGCGGAGCTGAGAGCCAGACCTCTCCAAGGCAGGAGGAGAGCATGACCCACCTCGGCCTCCCTTCATGGAGAAACGGGATCTCCCCCATGATGGCTGCTTCTAAGTCTTGTGCCAGGTCTCCAGGTGACATTAGGGCCCTATGGGCGATGTCTTGAAAAGTTTTTGAAAATTCAGGAACTGAACAGAAGGATGTCGTCTTCCTTCACCTCTATCATTTCTACTCTGCAACAGGTTGTGACCCTTTTCTTCTGGGGCACAGGAAGTCTTAAACCGCCCCCATGATACAGCATGATGCAGAGAGGAAACCACTGTTGTTAAGAGCTCAGTGGGTTGAAAAGTGTGTTCACCCAATTCTGAGGGATGGGTTGTCCCAGGTCGAGTATGGAGGTGATGGGCTATCAGTGAGGAAAGGGTCAGGAATTTCCCAATGTTGAAAGTCAGGGCCTAGGCCTGGGAGAGGAGACTTGGGGAACACAGGTCAAGGGGCTGTTCTGCCCCGGACACCTAGGGCCTTTGGGTTCATTGTGTTTCTGCCCCTGACTTTCTGCATGATGTGGAAAAGTCACTTCACCTGGCCTTAGCGTCCTGACTGGTGAAATGTAAAGCCCATTCCTAGGACTGGGATGAAGCTTCCCTCCGGCCCTCAACACTGAGATTCTATCTGTACCCTGGCAAGGAAGGACAGCAATGCCTGGACTTAGGGAAGAGGTATATAGACATTGTACATTTCTGGTCCAGGGCCATATTGTGATTTTCACTCTTTTTGTCCTACTTTCCATAATTTTTGTTTATAGCTAGAGAATTCTCTTACCAATGTCCCATATATGACTGCAAAAGAATAAACAAATCCAGAACGTTCCTGGTTGAAACTGTGGGGAAAGTCATCTGAGTTTATACCTGTGACTCTGGTAAGTCATTTCTCTTGGGCCTCTATTCCCTCATCTATGACAAGGGGTAAGAATTCCTGCTCTAATAATATCATAGGTAATCAGAGGGGAAATGGAGCAAGATTTGTGAGGGGGCTTTGTAAACTCTAAAGTACTAGGCAAGTGTACAAAGTCAGCTGCATGTCTTTTGTCAAGCCCTTCATAATCTCTGCTGGTCTAGAAGTCAAGTCCTCTCAAAAACAACCCCAAAGTTCACGGCTATGGCTAGAAAAAGAAGTCCCTTTCTCTCCAGTCCACAACATGATATGGGGCCAGGAATCCCTGAAGCCAGAGGTAGCACTTGCCCCACCTTGAGATGGGGTGCAGAGAAGCTGTAAGTGGGCCTGTTACCCACATGTAGGGGGTCAGTGAGCAGTAAAAACAAAGGAGGAAGGGATTTCTCTGGGCAGGGACAGGTGAGCAAACTTTCCAATAGGAGGTATGTTAGCAGTATTGGCTTTAAAATAGTTTCAATTTTTTTTAAAGATTTATTTATTTATGCGTACAAGCTGGGGTACAGGCCAGAGGCGTGGGGCGGCGAGAGGGTTCACCAGAGATAGAGTGGGGAGCAGCACAGGCAGATCAACGGAAATACACTGCTGAGGGGAGCAGCGGGCAAGGCAGGAGAGGTCTGTCGCACCAGGTGGGATTCTCCCCAGCCAGGCGTCGAACTTGCGTCGCTGCTGCCGACAGCTCCACAGCGCAGCACTTAACCGCTGTGCTACCAGGGAGGCCAGTTTCAGAATTTTTAACGAGCACTTTTGTCTGGGACTCCTGTGTACCCTGACCCCTACACCCCAACTGGTTACCCTGGTGATACTAACAGCTCTGCCCTGGAAAACAGTTTCCAAAGAAGAGTTGTGATTTCCCGTCAGGGCTGTCCACCTGGCCTTCTAGCCACCCCTGGTGCCCACAAATCCCCTGTGCTGTCCCTCACTCACCCTGTACCTGGATTTTGACTGGACTCCAGCCTGTGGGACTCCCTGGGTTGGTTTCTAGCGGGAGGAGGTGGGTTAGGCTTAGCGTACTCTTCACTGCCCTCACTCTTCTGCTCCTCTTGCTTCAAACAGTCTCCTGCTGGCTTTAATTAAGCCTGTGGAGCCTCCCCCAGGGCTGGCCCTCATGAAATGAGGTGACCCAGCTCACCAGGGCTGCTCCCCAGAGGCCTCTCAGCTCCGGGCTTATCACAACAATTTCTGCTTCACATTTTCCACAGAACATTGCAACCTGCACGGGAAAACATTGCCTGTAAGCGCAGGAGCCAGCCAGGGGAGTAGATTCCAAACAGGAAGACTCTGGATGCTCTTGGTGCCCAAAGGGCTCGGCCTTTGGAAAGACTGCCAGTAGAGACTTAGCTTTTTAGTACCAAGGAAAATGGCTCCTGGCATCACCACAGGGGTGCATGTTAGAGTCAGCAGATCTCTGTAACTGGGCCTCTAGCCTTTCACGGTTCTTTAAGGCTGAAGCCGGGATTTCCAGTTGTCGCTGTCCCAATCACCTACTCTGTGGAGTCCAAGCTTCTAAGTCTGGTCTTCAAGATCCTCAACAACTTTCTCCTTTCTGCCGATCTTGGGCTACAGTCTACGCTTACACAGATCCTCAGGTCTTGCAAATGGAAGCCACTGGAGAGCGGAGGTTAATGATTCTACCAGTCAGGACTGAGTACGTTACATGGTCGTCACCAATAGCCCCACGGGCAAAACTATATTTCACATAGTCATTCAGGAACCCAGGCTGACAGAGGCTCTGTTATTTTGTGGTAGGAGCATGTCAGAGCAGACGCAGTCTACTCAGCCACCACAACAGGGGAAAGATTAGGAATTTGAGGATGCCACTGGCATCACACAGAACTGGATTCAAATCCCAGTTTCACTATTCACTAATCATGGATCATGGTCAAGTTAACATTTATGAATTTTGGTTAGCTTTCTCCCCCCACATTTTAAAAATAAGGTATAATACACACATAGTAAGTTAGCCCTCTTTTGGTGTACTGTTCTGTTTCTGTAAATAGATATGGCTAGATAACTAGCACCATAATTTAGGTATAGAACAGTTCCATCATTCTCTCCACCCCATCCCCCGACC
Organism: Scalopus aquaticus; assembly: GCA_004024925.1. NCBI lineage: Eukaryota > Metazoa > Chordata > Mammalia > Eulipotyphla > Talpidae > Scalopus > Scalopus aquaticus. Next base: position 124,550 of record PVIJ01003025.1, on the reverse strand, counting down.
CCTGTCAAAAACCCCTTTTTTCCTATTGTAGTCAACTCTTCCCTCCCACCCCAGTTCTTGGCACACACTAAACTGTGTCCTGCCCTTTGCCTTTTTAAGAATGTCATATGAATAGAATGATGCAGTATGTGGCATTTAAATTTGACTTAGCTTAATTTACATGAAATTCAGCCATGTTATTATATGTATTAGCAGCATATCTCTCTCTATTGCTGATTAGTGTTCCTTTGTCTGGAAGTACCACAATTTGTTTACTCATTCACCAATTGAAGGACATTTGGTTCCAGTTTTTTCCAATTTTGTATAAAGTCACTATAAACATTCATGTATAGGTTAATGTGTGACCCTTGGTCATCATTTCAGTTGGGTAAGTATCTAGGAGCAGGATTGCTGGGTAGCGTAAGTGTGTGTTTAACATGAAAAGAAACTTCCAAACTTTTTCAAAGTAGCCGTACCCATTTTGCATTTGCAAAATGAATTTCATGCTTGGTACTCTGGGGTTTTTTAATTGTTGATTTTTTTTTTAAGTGTGCCGCTTTATAGGTGGGGTAATCGTATCACCTTGTGGTTTCATTTTCTATTTCTCAAATGATTTATGATGTTGAACATCTTTTCATGTGCTTAAGTCTCCTGTATCTCTCTGTTGGTGATATATCTGCTCAAGTCTTTCCCCTAACATTTTAAATTTTGTTTGTTTTCCTATTATTAACTTTTAAGAATTCATTACAATATGGATTCAAGTTCTTTGTAAGATATGATTTGATTTGCCAACATTTTCTCCCAGGTCATGACTTGTATTTTAATTCTCCTGACAGTGTCTTTGAAGCTTAGTTCTGATTAAGTACAATTTATCAATTTTTTTTTTCTTAGATCAGTCATGCTTTGGGGATTGTGTCAAGAAAATTCAAGTTAGCAAAGATTTTCTTCTGAGTGTTCTTCTAAAAGTTTGGTAATTTTAGGTGTTATGTTTATATCTCATCAATTTTTAGTTAATTTTTGTATATGTACAATGTATGTGTTTAGCTTTATTTTTTCCATATGGCTATTTGAAATATTTCAACACTTGTTGAAAATATTGAACTGCCTTCTTTTTCCATTTGCTCCTTTGTACTTTTCACAAAAATCATTTGGTGTAAATGTGTGCATCCATTTATGGTTTCACTATTCTGTTTCATTTTTAAAGTCTTTTCTTTCATCGATACTATACTTTATTAATTAATGTAGCTTCATGGATGATCTTGAAATCAGGTAATGTGAGTATCCAGTTTTGTTCTCTATTAAAAATTATGTTGGCTAAGGAATCCAGCAAGATGGTAGCAAAGTGAAGATGCTGCACTTACCTCCTCCAGATACTCACAACTAAACCACAGTAAAACAAAGCCCCTCCTCCCCCCCAAAAAGAAAACAACTTTAAGGGAAAAAGCAACAATCACAGCACACACTAGGAGCATTGATATGGCAGAAAATGGTAGGAAAAAAGTTAAATGAACTTTGTTTGAGTGATGATGGTCAGTACAACCCACTAGAGGGAAGAACAGCTGCTATATGCAGTCACACGCTATTGGCTTGGGCACACGCTAACATAGGGGCTCCTAAGACCTGGCACTGCTCTGGACAGGGTGGTGCATAAGCAGGCATCCAGAATGGGGGGCTGCATTGTTGGAGGACTGCAGGGTGAGGGCACAGAGCAAGGACTACTGTCCTGAGCCCGAGGCTGGTGATACAGAACAGCTGCAATCTGAGTCAGGTCAGAGCACCTTATTGAAGTAGCCTTATTGAAGAGGCTACTACTCCAAACCCAGGCTGAGGTATCCCAAACCACTGCTACCCCCTTCATTACTCAGAGTTAAAACTAAAAACAAAGAAATGTGTGGACAAATTAGAACTCAAGCACCTACCAAACACTCCAGGGTAAGACTCTATGCTAGAATAGAGAACTCCCAGCATTTGACCCCATGTCAACTATAATTAATGCCCAGCACTGCATCTAGTGCTTAAAAATAGCCCAGAGTGGAAGTGGACACAAGGCTGTAAGAGTCAGTAATACCAAGGGGCAGACCTAGAGGAGGGGATCACTGTGGACCCCACCACACAGTAGGAAGTTCAATCCTTGAGTCTACTAGAGGTGATCCTTTGGTGCCCCACTGTCCCAGTCCTCTTTGGTGCCTACTGCCTCTCAGTTGTACCAGTCTTTGATTATTTCAAGAGGTACAAAGACAACAGTTTGAAAAACTATCCCTATTAAAACCCATAAAAAATTAAAAATGAGGAGACAGAAGAACATATTTACAAAATTACAAACCAATTTTATAAATAGACATAAAATTCTTAATAAAATTTTAGCCAGAGCTAAAGGAGCCTGAAAGGAGCCTTGTCTCAGTGGCGCTGACTCATTTTAGAAAGCAGTCTAGACTTGCCTTAAAAAACTAAAAATGGAAATACCATATGATCCAGCAATTCCACGCTTGGGCATCTATCCAAACAATACAAAGTCATCAACTCAAAAATTATATGCTCCACAATGTTTATTGCAACATTATTTACCATAGCTAGGATATGGAAGCAACCTAAGTGCCCACTGTAGAGAACTCGATAAAGAAGGTGTGGTATACATACCTGATGGAATAGTCTTCAGCTATTCAATAGAACATCATTTTAGTCTGCTAATATAGTTTGTGTCTGCTAATATTAATATGCAAATAGTTTGTGTCAGATCTTTTTAATTTGAGGTAGTCCCATTGTTTATTTTTGTTTTATTTCCCTTGCCTTGGGAATTCCCAAAGACATCTGTCACTGATGTCAGGAAACATACCACTAATGTATTCTTCTATTTGTTTTGATCCTCTTTGCTTTCCTTCATCAGTATATTGTAGCTTTTATATATGTTTTGTAGCTTTCTTTTGGATTTTTGTAATACAAAAATTGTAATACAAAAATAAGTGTATTACACTTATTTAGTAAGATTTATACCTAAATATTTCATGAATTGTGGTGCAATATTACATTAGCTTTCCTGGATTTCTAAACTTCCTTAGAATTTTAAAAATAAGTATCACCTAAAATAAAGACTATGGATAACTTTCATTTGTTTTCTCATCTTATTATAACTCCAGTACAATTTGAAGAGGAGTGTTAAAAGTATATACACACTGCCTTGCTCCTAATCTTGAGGAGGAATCATTCAGTATCTCACCATTGAGTAAGATGTTAGCTGCTGGTTTTCCATAGATGAACTTTAGCCAGTAGAGGGAGTTTCCTTCTATTCCTACTTTCCTGGTAGTTTTTAAGTCATAAATAGATGCTGTATTTTGTCAAATTTTTGCATTGATTGAGATGATCATATAGTTTTTCTCTTTACTCTGTTAATATGGTTAATTACATTTAATTTCATAGTTTTGGAACTATTTTTGTATCCTGGAATAGCCCCATTTTTTCATGATGTAGTATCCTTTTCATATATTTATGTATTTGATCTCCTAAAATTTTGTTAAGGATATTATGCCTATATTCATGAGATTGGTTTGTAATTTTGTAAAGTCTTTTTCTAGACTTATGCGAGTAATGTTGGTCTTGTAGCTCAACTGGAAATGTTTCTTTCTCTTCAATTTTCTTGATATATTTATACACAAATTTCTATTATTTCCTCTTTACATTTTTAGTAGAGTTTACCATTAAAGTCCATAGGACCTTGACGTGTTTGTTCATTTGTTTCTGTGGAGGGAAGGTTTAGAACTCCAAATTCTGATTCTTTAACATATATGTAGGAATTTTCAGGTTCTCTATTTCTTCTTGAGTGAGCTTTGGTTGTTTATAATCTAAAAGGAATTCATCCATTCCATCAAAGTTGTCAAATCTGTTGGCATAAATTTGTTCAAATTATCTAATTATCCTTTTAGCATCTTTAAGACCTATAGTTATGATGCCTCCTTCATTCTCAATATTCTTAACTTTTATTAATTTTTTAATCAATTGTTTTGACAATTACTCATTTTATTGATCTTCTTAAGGACCTACCTATTTGTTTTATTTATTTTCTTTATGGTTTTTCTCTTTTCTATCTCATTGATATCCTCTTTATTAATATTTTCTCCTATTTTTCTAGCTTCTTAGTATGGGATTTAGGTCATTTGTTTGACATCATTCTTCTACCATATGCATATTATAATAGTTAACAATATAAGCTTCCCAACACTGAACTTAATTATACCCACCAAGTTTGATATGCTGTGTTTTCATTATCATTTAGTTCAAAATACATTTTAATTTCCTTTTTCATTTCTTCTTTGTCCTTCTTTGATCCATACTTTATGGATTATTCAGAAGTGTATTATTTGGTTTCTAAATATTTGGAGATTTTCCCAGATATCCATTTGTTATTTTTCACTAATTCCATCATGGTCAAAGAGCAAACTTTGCATGATTTTAATCCTTTAAAATTTATTGAAACTTATTTAGTGGCACAGAATATGGTCTATCTTGGTAAATGTTCCAAGTATTTTTAAAAAGAATGCACATTCTGCTGTTGTTGGGCTGTTTTAATGACAAGTGAGCAGACAGAAAATGTACAAATGAGCTTAAGCCTGGCAAAGTAATAAGTAGTACATTGGTGGAAGAATTTTCCAAATAATAACCATAAATTTTCAATGTCAAGGTCTTTGTTATAATTCAGGAAAAGAATAAGAAATTTTGTCTTCAAACGATATAAAGCATCTGGAATTGTAGCTATGTTGAGAACTCCTAAATATTATCTCACTTAATTCAGGACAAGCCTTTCAGGATAAGAATGCATAATCCTGGCTTTGTTAATAAAGGTATTCAGAGTTGTAGAATTAAATAATTTGTCAACATTCAAAGAAAGTGGCAGAGTAGAGCTTTGAATTTAGAACTTGGAAAAATCATTCTCCTAAATTGCAGTGCCACAGTGCTTGGAGTATGGAGAAAGTCCAGAAGTCTGGAGTCATAAATCAAGCATGTCCTTGTGCAAATCACCTCATCTCTCTCTGGTCTATACAATGGGAAAGAAACTTTTCCTAATTTAGGATTACAGTGGAGCTCAAATCAGATGATTTACGAGAAAATTCTTTGAAAGCCGTAGAGCTTATCAAATACTCATCACTATCCTAATTAACAACACTCTCGGAGAAGGAAATATAATGAAGAGAGTGGGACTGGATGTGAGCAGGTAAATAGACTAGAATTAAACTATAAAAAAGTTAAGGCCAGGAAAAATAACCTCTAAAATTATAAAGTGTGTGAATTCCAAATTCTAAAATTAGAGAGTATATTTTAAAGTTTGAAAGGGACAAATTCAGGGCAAATAAAAGAAACTTACTTCACATAGTTGTTGATAAATTTACATAATTTATGTTAAAAAAATGGGGTTCAAGAAACTTCAGGCTAATGTTCAGATAATAGTTAAAGACTTATTCAGAGATGCTGTGATTCTTTGACACATATCCTGAAGCTTTCAAGATTGAAATCAAGACAATTTTCAAAACCACCTGTACAATCAGAGTAAAAGCAGAGCTAGACTGTAGTTAAAGCAGTAAAAACAGATTTTGTTCAGGACTATTACAATCAGGAAGAAGGAAAGACCTCTTCATAGGACAGGGCTCAATCCTCAATATAGCATGGACAAGAGAGGATCACAGACAAGGAGCAAGAGGGTGCCCACTGAAAGGAAAATTACTATGAGGAAACATCAGGAGTGAAGAGGAGTCTGGATAAATCAATCTAACAGGATTCTTGCTGAAGATAAGCCAGAGTGATGTGAAAACACATGGAAAATGATGGAGAATGAGGAACAGACATCAAGGATTGGGGAAGGGGTATAAACTGACTCACCAGGGTTCTTGCTAAAACTTGATTCAACAAGGACATGCACAGATGAATCTAGGAGAAGTTTCAAGAGGTTTCCTGACTAAAATTTTGTCAAGTTTGCCAATGCCTGTCAGTACAAGGAATCAGAATGGAAAGGACCAACCCTAATATGTTTGCATGACGCTCGCGTCAACCCCCCCGTGAAGAGTTGATCTAAGAATGTAGTACTTGAAACGGCTGCATCAACTGTCAACATTTTTCACAGGCACCTTTGAGTGACATTAATGAAAGAAATCATGAGTTTGAATTATGGTCAGAAAAGAACAATAAAGTATAGGGCCACTATGTACCCCTCCACCATCAAGTGGGATCCAGGCAGAGGTTCCAATTTCCCTACCCCAAAAATAGGGTGTGGGTAGATTGTTGATCTCATAATATACTCCTCTCTAACTTTCAGAGCCACCCCGGAGATGTTATTTCCCTGAGCTGCTTCACCTCAAGGGTGTCCAAACTCCAGTGTCTCAGTGTTTAACCCTAGCTTCCTCACTTCCAGATCTTGGAACTTTCAACTTCCTCATGACTTCTGGCTTCCCTGATTCCTCCTAACTCTATTTCTTCCTCTCCCTGTCCAGATCCTTCTTACCAGTAAGTTTAACTTCTATGCCTCATCCTTTCTACACACCTTCATGCAAACCTCCAACTCTGGGTTACCCCAACCAGCCTGGATTCCCAGGGATTCTGAGTGGTGCTAGGGGGAAAAAAAAATTCCACAACCATGAAAGGAAGTTAATATTGATTTACTGTCTGCCCCTTTGCTTTCAAGCCTTCTCAGCCCTTAGGAAATGAGCTTTCCCACTCCACAAGACCATGAAAAGACCTTGCTGTCTTCCTCGAATCACCTACAACCCAATCCCCTCTTACTCAGTAGGTGACTTTGACCCCTGCTCTTAGATAGGCTCCCTGAACTTTCACTTAGAAGCTCTGCATCCTCACCACCTTCACCCAGAGTAGGCAAAGCTCTTCTGAAGTCTGAGGTTTATGCCTCTCTGCCTCAGTTCCATACAGCAACCCTCCTATCTCCTTCAGACTCTTGCTGCATTAATTATTCCCTCTTTTCAGAATTTCCTCTTACTTAAAATCTAACTTCATCTTCTTCACTGTCCTTATCCTTTTACCCCATAAACATAGGTATCCTCTATCATAAAATTAAACAAATAGCTTCTCTTGGTTTGGGGACGTCTTAACTACCATTGGAATTCACATTCCTCCACAGCTCATATTTTAGATCTTTCTCCTTACACTATTTCTGCATTTTAACCTTCTATCCACTTCTCGATACTTTGGTGACATAGAAAGATAATCATTCTAAGAGCCACAAGATAAGGCTTCTGGCTTCAATAATATTGTGGTTTCAAAGTTGTGGGATTTCAAGAAGTTATCTGAAAACGTCAATCTCCTCATCTATTAAGCAAGAGTTTCTACTTTGTACCTGGCACTGATCTATGGGTTTCACACATATTAATTAATTAAATGTAACCCTCCCAACATCCCTATATAGAAGGCACCGTTAGTATTATTATCTTACTCTGGACATAGAAGGTTGAGTAATTTGCTCAAAGTCGCATGGCTGTTAAGTGCAGAATCATGTTTTAAAGCCATGAACCTGGCTTTTTTCTCCATGCTCCTAACTCTTCTCCTGGATGATCACAATATGTTTCTTTCTACCCTCAACCACTAAGAATTGGAATAGTGATTCTAAGGCCTCTGATGGTGACAAACTCTTTTTCTTTTCTTCACCATTCCAGACGAAGTCCCAGGTGGCCACCACCTACGGGAAAGCAATCCAGCATCCTGCCTTTGTGCTTCTGAAGTTCACACTGCAGGTATAAAGCTTTGGGGAAGGCAGCAAAGCTCTCGAAGCTCTGCTCTCTCTCAGCTCTTCTCTCTGTTCAGTTTAGCAGAGACTCACATTCTTCACTAAGAATTTCCCATAAGTCAGTAGATAGAATAAATGAGGGGATTTGGGCTAAGTCATCAGTGATCTGTAAGAGCTAAGCAAAGACGTTCAGTGACTTCAACTAACTATTTAATCCCCCAATTTCAGTGTAGTAAAGAACCTACTTGCCCTGCTGCTCACATACATAAAGAGAAGAGACAGAAGAACACATGGAAGGAATGTAAGCCAGAGTTTAACATTTTTTTTTAAAGCTCTTCCTTCTCTTGTTTCTAAGTAGAAAATATTTTGGAAATGGAATGGTTCAACCTTGAAACAGATGAGTGACGGGGACGGTGGAATATTCCAAAGCAAAGTGTGCAACCTTAACCCAGAGGCACGGTGCTGCTTGAAGGCAGTGGGATCACTGGGTGACCTTTGTGGTCCTCTCCAGCAGGCAGCCCTTTGAACCCCAAGAAACAAGTATAGCAAAGGGGACACCATGTGAAGGAAATGTTTGCATCTGTCTAGCCTAGGGTCCGACTTGGTAAAATGTGAGGACACAATGGAGGAGTCTGGAAGTGGCTTGAAGTTTTTTCCTTTTCCACCCCTTTTGTGTCCTGGCTCCATGGTTAGGGGCACAGGAGCTCAGGTTTCATAAACAGGCCTGAGGAGGCAGGAAGCTCACACCATGCGAGCTGTTTGCTTCCCTCACTTGCCCACATTTTACAAATCTCTGTCCTCCTTTCCCTCTCTGGTTTCTCACCCCCTTGTTTCTGGCACTGTAAAATCTTGGCAGACCCTGGAGCCAGGTTTATTTGGGTTGAATAAACAGTTCAATGAGGTTTTATTTTCTTGTTTCTGCTGTGAATAGGAGGAAGGGGAGTTACCATTCTTAGCAGGCCTCATGGAATGGGGAGTCATTCCATGATTTCTCTATTCCTCCAGGAAGAGTTCTTCTAAGAAACTTTATTTACAATAAATTATCAAGATGTTGAGGTAAATCAGAAAGTCAGTTCATACATGAAAGATGAGAAAATTGAATGAAATGAGTCCAGATTTCAAGGAAGACACCTTTTTCCACCTGCCCAGTCTGTTCTTAGAGTGGCCACCCTGGACTAGCTCCTTTGTTCTTTTTTCTGAATAGAAAAGTTATCTTTGAAAAGAGAAACTTTTAAAATTTATCTGTTTGTCTATTTATTTATGTTTAATGAAGTATCATTATTTTACATACTTTAAAATTTTTTGACAGTACAGGATTTCTCCCCCAGGTGTGGCCACTGTAACTCTCCTACCACCAAAGCTCCCATAGTCCTCCACCATGGTCCATTTTACTTCCTCCCCTCTCCTCCCCTTCTGGATGCCTCAGATCTGTGGTCAGCTTCCAAGCATTTGTTTTAAGGTTTGTCTTTGTCTGACCCTTTGTTTGGCTTCTCTGTATTCCACATAGAAGTGACGTCATCCAGTTTTTATCTTGAAAAGAGTCACTTTAACCAGACAGATCACTGCACTAAGTGATAAGTCCCATAGTTTATTTCTTTTAAAATGTTCACCAAATAAGGTGACTTGGGAGATGCCTCTGAGGTAAGACTTGCTAATTAATCAAATTTTGTTTCAGTCATAGTTAAATAACCTTAGAATCAACAGTATTTGTTGATTAATCAAAGATGCAAAGGGTTAGGGACATCCTCAAAACTGATACCATCCAGTGGGTCCCACCAATGCATTGGGACACCAGAGATTACTGTAAGTATAAACATCTTAGGTGGTTTAGATTCTCTCTGCACATTTCTGATGGCAGAATGAGAAGTAATGAAAATGAAGATAAATGGAGTGGGGTATGTGACATATGTAAGTATGAAATCAGGTAGTTTCATTGACTAGGTGATTTATCCACTGCTCAAACAATACTAAAAACACAAAAGAATCTTAGGAGTGAAATCCCACATAATAATGAAGAACACAAAGTAATTTGCCTACCACTATCCCGTGGACTTCATCTGATAACAAGTACACATACACGTACGGTCTAGTCTTAGACCGTATTCTATTTCTTATACAGATGTGTATATGCATGTGTGTATGTGTATGTATATATTTCCATTACAGAGATTTTTCTCAGAAAGGGAAAATCTACACAATTCTTCCAGAGTTTAACAACTCAAACTACTCAAAGAGTTTTCAGCAGAACTAATCTGTTATAAAGTCACCCATCCCAATCCTGTCTTCAGGGGAGAGGCCAAGTAGTTGTTTTCCAAATATTTATATTACATTACATAATGAACTACAGATAAAAGCCTACTGGCCACAGAGAAGCATCTCGAGCCATTAGAAAGTCTGTTGCCTGGTTAGGAAACTGACCTTTAGGGTGAAGCTGAGCTGGTTAAATGCTTCCTGACCAGTGGCAGAAGTGGACAGACCCGAGCCAGAGTCCTAGCTTGAGTTCTGCAAACTAACTAAATGACAAGTCCCTTGGCATCAATGTCCTCAACAGCAAAATAAAATAAAGAGAGAGGCAGTCTGGACTTCCCTATCTCTAAAGACATCCCTTCCACTGTTCTAGGGTTCCAGAAAATGTTCAAGGTCTGTGTGTGGAAGAAACAATGGAAGCAATTGATTACACTGGTCAACAGTGAGATCATTACTGACTTAAAAAGGCCCTAATCTGTAGTATCTTGGTGTGCTGAACATGAATATAACCCTGAAAATTTTTTATTAGCTCTCGTTTTGAAGATACTTCATATAATTCATTTTACATGTTTCACAGTGTAAATTTATCCAGTAGGACTGCAACAACATTCTAAATCAGCCTAGAGTGATGTAATATTGCATTGCATTGCATAATGCCACCATGCACACATCATCCAGAATTGATGGCATCATTTTCTGATGCAATGCAATACTGCTGCCAGGCAGCTGCTGAAGTAAGCTGATATCAGCAGTGCACTAGAGAAAGCCCTGTCGGAAAGGTTGAGCATTGAAAATATTTCAGACTTTGTGCAAGACAGTTTAAGCTACTGTTCCATAGAACTGGTATTATTTTATCCGTTTAGGCACAATACAGAATAGTAATGCCTTGAAAGTGTGTTAATAGTGTGTACAATTTCTGCTCTATTTGTGGGGAAGTGACATTTGCCAACCAGAAGAAAAGTCTCACTTCTCAAGTGAAGAAGGCTTATCATCTTTACTTCGGATGCAAGGTTGGTGACCAAGACAAGCCTTGGGCCCCGCATATATGCTGTACTACATGTACCACACAGCTTTCACAGTGGTTAAATGGCAAAAGACCATCCATGCCGTTTGCAGTGCCCATGGTGTGGAGAAAGCCAAGCAACCACATATAAGATGGTTACTTCTGCTTGGTTCCTTCTCTTTCTGGTGGAATAACGAAGCCAAAGAAGTTGAGAATAGTCTACCCAAACATTCCGTTTGCATTGAGATGACCGGTTCAACAACTTGCTGCAGGGTGATGTGAAACAAGCATGGAATGCTTTTTGCCTAGTGTCTACAAATGTTCTTGGGAATGTTAGGGCAGAAAACTACAAGGAACCAGTAGAAAACATGCTGATGCAGTATCAGAAACTTGGCTGCAATATGTCTCTAAAGATCCATTTCCTTCATTCCCATCTGGATTTCTTCCCTGAAAACCATGGTATGGTTAGCAATGGACATGGCGAACGTTTTCATCAAGATATCGCATCAATGGAACAAAGATACCAGGGAAAATGGTCCACTACAATGCTGGCTGACTACTGCTGCACACTCCCCAGAGATGCTCCTGAACAGCTGTATAAGAGATAAGCGAAGAAATCTAAGAAGTAGTCTATGACTTGATTTTTTACAGGTATTAACTGTAGGCCTATTACCATTGGCATTCATTTCGTGATGTAAACAGCCATTTATTGCAGATTACAAAAAAATTAGAGCCAAAATTAGAATTGACTGTAATATTCATGTTGAGCACATACAAATTGATAGGAAATGACTAATTTATTTCCGTGATATGACTTTTGTAAAAATTTGTTGATCAGTGTTATTGGTTGAGTCTTCGCATCAGTTGAGAAAGTATAAGTTTTTCATCTGTTTGGCAAAGGGAAGAGACAAATGACATCTCCCTCTACTCTCTACCCCAATGTTAGTCCCATCGGTCCCAAGAGAATTGTACAGAAATCTCTATTTATGTCTCCTCGATTGTGTCCAGTAATAATGATGGTAATGATAATGATAATGATAATGTAATTATCCCCGTTTATTGATGTCAAGTGCATGTTGATTACAAATGGAACAGGAAGTATTTACTTGCCTCCTGCTTCTCCAGGCTGGTTGTGAAATCAGAGCTGGGCTTTGGAGCAAGCATGAAGCCTGCACCTTTCATAATTGTAATGGGATCCAGATGTGACTCTGTCCCACAAAGGCAAGTGATGAAAGCAGTAAATGGGTCCCATGCACATATGCTCTGCCCAGGTGGGGTCCACTTCCAGCTCCCTCTCTGTGAGCCAATATTGTTCTGCATTTCCTCCAATTAACTCTGATGATGTAAAAAGATTAAAATGCAGCCCCCATGGTGGCTTGCACATAGTGGGTGCTCCTTCACATTCATTCATGTCCCAGCGATGACAGGACTTCTCAAGGAAAGTGATCTGAAAGCCGATGAGCATGTGGCACTCCTATGGTGATACTGCATGAGATGAAAATTTCCTGGTATAAGAATGACCCATTCCTGAGAGGGTCCTTTGAAGGGAACCACAGCAGAGTACTAGCAAGTGAGCTCCAGGGATGGCCAAAGGACAGAACTCCAGTCTGAAAAGTTAGAGTGTAAAGACTACAGTGTCCTGAAAGCCAGGGGGTAAGAGCATCAGGCAGGGAAAGCTATTCAGGTAACAGTGCTCAGAGCTGTCATTTTACTGCTGGTGTCCTGCAGCCCTCCCTCTGCCATTACATTCAGTTTCCCTGTTGCAAAGGGGTGAAGTGGGCTTTCCTCTTTTCTTCTTTTATTTCATCCATTATTCATCCATTTCTCTCTACATTCCTCTGCCCCACTTTGCTCTGACTTTTGCAATATTAACTTCATTATTAAAAAAAATAAAGATAATCTGGGGCCTCCTTGCTGGCACAATGGGTTAAGTCTCAGCACTATGAAGCTGTCCGCAGCAGCCACTGTAGCAGGAGTTCGATCCTGGGCCAGGGAGCTTCCCACATGGCGCGGCAGACCTCTCCTGCCTCGCCTGCAGCTCCCCTCAGCAGTGTATTTCAGTCGATCTGCATGTTCTGCTCCCCACTCTGTCTTTGGTGAATCCTCTCACCTTCCCTCCCCCCACACCGCACCTCTGGCCTACACCCCAGTTCTTGTATACATAAATAAATAAATCTATGGGAAAAAAAGATACTTTGTTTCCTCAGCTGAACAGAATAACAGAATGAGAAAAAGTTGTGTTTTAAAAAGGCTCATTAAATTTTCATGAATACTCACCTTTCATGATAATGAAGACAAGTGAGTATTCTTAACCCAATTAAAGACAAAACACTCCTACAGGGAAATGAACAAAAAATTATTTTTTTAAATCTAAAAAAGTAAGCACATTTTAAAGAGCCTCCTGACTGCTAACAGAGATCCAATTGCTAAATAATATAAAATAGATGGGACTTGATTTGAAAATCACACTCTATTGTGATCTGACTTTAAAAAATTGTTGATTTTCAATGTTGCTCTAGTAATCTAGAGATTTTAACATTATCTATATAATTGTACTATTTTTTAAAATTTCTGCATGTTGGAGGTTTATTGCAACATTTAGGTTATTATGATGGGATGAAATGATTCATCTAACTGAATACCCTGAACAATTGAAGTTGATTTGGTCAAAGCCAAGTTTTTTATTTTTAATCTAAAAAACACATCTTTTTCCCCATTACACAAATATACACATTAATTATACAAAATTCAGAAAATGCAGATAAATAAAAAGAAGAAAATAAAAACAAACCCATAGTTCTATACTTCATAAATTATTCATTCAAAATAGTGAGTGATATTTATGGTTACATGTTCGAGAATGCAAGGGAACAACAGGAAGGGCTCAGTACCCAGGGCGACAGGCATAATGAGGCTGTGCAGGGCAAATTGGCACAGGTGGCCACCTATTTATTAAGCACCTATTATGCTTCAAAGTTGTTATTGAAGTGGCGACAGCAGTAAACAAAAGACAAAAATCTCTGCTCTCATGAAGCTTATGTTGTCATTAACTTTGGGCTATATATTCTACAGTCATATATATGGGACTATTTTTTTTCTTTAAGTAAAAGCGCAGTTTTTGTCATTGTAATGAAAATTGTTTATGCCTTTCTTCTTACAGAGAATCCTCAATATCAATTTGCATTTTCTAAGGAGACAATTTCGTAAAGTATAGTAAACTAAGAGACCTTGTATGCCTGCTTCTTCCACTATTAAGTCACAAGCCCTTGGCTTTAGTTTCATCTTCTTCATCTGCAAAACTTGGTGAAAGTTTGGATGTGAGCTCTGCCCAGATGGTGTCCACTTCCAGTTTCCTCTCTGTGAGCCAATACTGCATTTCCTCCAATTAACTGATGATATGCAAAGATTACAATGCATCCCCACAGCACCCAGGCACCCTTGAAGTTTGAAAATCTGCAACTTCATAGTTTTATGATTTCTTCTTAGTAATATGAACCAAATTTGGGTAAGTGGGGGAAAGTTCTCTGATTTTTTTCTAACAAAAATATGAAGGAGTAAGCAACAAGATGTAATTTATGATAATAAATATAGTAATTTTGTGAACATGTTAATATTATGCATGTACTCATGTGATAAACATTTTGGGGAATTTTATTTCCCAAGATGATTGCCAAATGCTTGAAAGAAAATGGAACTTTTAAATTATTCAGTAGGATACTTTTTAAATGAGCAGTGGTACCAGATGATTCTTTTTTTTTTCTTTAAATATTTATTTATTTATACATACAAGCTGGGGTACAGACAAGAGGCGTGGGGCAGCGAGAGGGTTCACCAGAGACAGAGCGGGGAGCAGAACAGGCAGATCAGAAATACACTGCTGAGGGGAGCAGCGGGCGAGGCAGGAGAGGTCCACCGTGCCATGTGGGAATCTTCCCGGCTGGGCGTCAAACTCTCGTTGCCGCTGCCGACTGCTCCACAGTGCAGCGCTCAACCGCTGCGCCACCAGGGAGGCCCCGGTACCAGATGATTCTAACTCCTGAACTCTGAGGACAACTCATGCTGTTTTTGAAAGTCAGCACAAGATGTATTTCTGCCTCTGGGAGCATTGACGAAATCCAATCTAGTCCTTCCTTGTGCTGTTTTACTCTAGATGCTAGTGAACATGTTCCTGTCTTCTAAGTTATTGCAGAAAAAGCAAAAGCCTACATTCAGTTTGTCCTTTTGCTGGCAAAAAAGGAGAGACAACTGACTCCATAGAGTTCAGCAGACTGTAGCTCCATTTGGACTAACATTAAAAATAGCCAAACCTACATGATGTTATAAAACCAATGTTACTTCAATAAAAAATATTTTAAAGTATATTCATTGAAAAAATTTGTTATTATTTACCAATAAAGTTTCCCTTTAAATTTAATGAGACATAAGTTTATCATGTCTATATATTTTATAGTACTAAATTAAATTGATTCTAATCCTTTAAAGAATGACCAAAATAATCACATACATATACTTCAATATTCCTCAAACTAGCTCTCTAGTTAGAAGTGAAAATAAATGGTTTCCTGTAGAACTGTTAACCACCCATATTTTTAAAAAAGGAACTACTGTAACTTTCCCTATTCTCAGCCAGTTATATAATGTATTTATTGGGAGTCCATTCATAGCGTGCCATCCACGTTTGGAAGACTGGGAATTCTCCAAGAAAGCTGGCTCTCAATTCCGCCAGGGGGTTGGCAAGAAATTGGAGGGGTTGAGGGTGGGGAGTCAGGGTGTGCAGAATCACAAATGTGAAGGAAGAGGGCCTGATGGCACCAGATTTTCTGATTTTTAGAGAGAAGCCAGGAGCATGCATTATAATGAGAAATGTTTAATGCCAGCTAATTGTTAATACATTGTATGATCTTTCACAAAATAATCTGTGGTGAATAATCAGTCAGCTGTCTGATTGTGATGACAATGCATCCTTTGATGCCCAGCAAAGTGAGGAACCAGACCAGTATAAGTCAACAGGAATGGAGCAATTATACTACAGGCTGTGCAGGGGGCATCAGGCTCATGTGGTGGTGGGTATGGATGAGAGTGTTAAGGTGGAGCGTTTCTGTTGCCTCAGACTTGTGGTCTAAAGAGAAGAACTCAAAATAGTAGAGAGAAAGGGAGTTTGTTTCTGAGGCAGCTGTTACTCAGGCTGAAAGGTGGGTCAATGCAGTGGGGGAAGCCTCTTCTCAGGCTAGTTTTATTCAATGCAATGGATTGAGGCAAAGAGAATTTGGCCCTTTTTTTTTTTTTTGTTAAGAGGTGGAAGAGGAAGATGATTGATGTATGAGTCTAACTCTTAGTATGAAAGGACATAGTCTAAAGGCTGTGTGTGGGACAGAGAGACTTCTGGCACCACCCCGGGGAGACTTATAGTACCAGTTGAGAAAGAGTTGGGGTGGAGTTGTTGGGGGGGATGGGGTTCTGCCAAGAAGCAGGAAATAAATACCAAGAGGACATTGTAATCATTTTTAAAGCTTCTTGATTTCTCCATGCCTATTACTCCTGTTACCATTGCTGTTCATGTTCTTGTAAAGGTTAAATGAAACGCCCATTAAAAAAAAGAAGCAAGTAAGTATGCATGTTTGTTTGGAGGGTTAATAAAAGGAAGCCTGGAACATAAGCACTCCAGGTAACTTTTCCGTGGGGAATGGGAAGTGGCTTCCCTGAAGAGGGGAAAGCAGGCCTATTTGCCAGAGATTTGGGAAACCTGGACAAGGGAAGCGCTACCTGAAGAAAATTTAGGTCATTCAAGCAGACACTCACTGTGCCCGCTCCTATCAGCTTTGTGATCTTCAGTGAGTTATATGATTTCTCTGAGTCTTGGGTTCTCATCTGTAAAATGGAGGAAACCATGCCTCTCACTGATATTTTGCAACTATTAAGTAAGGTAATATAGTACCATCCCCAGCGCAGTGTCCAGATAAATTGCCTGATAAAATGGTTGGGGTAGTTCTTACTACTCTGTGGTGTGCAATCCTTTCTAAGGCACATCCCTCAAAGGTTATGCTTAGCCTAGAAAAACCAGCCCCAATATTCCCTACTGGACATTCCAAGGGGCACAAAAGGCCAACTCCCTTGAAGTTCTTAGGGATTTGTTAGCAGATATGGCAGGGAAGGAGGGTAGAATAAGTTCACATTCTTCTTCTCCTAAAGCACTCTTATTTTAGGATTTTCTCACCACTGCCTAAAACAGAGCCAAACAAATACATATTCCTCACTCCAGGCAGAAGAAGAGACTCTAACCATCATTGTGTCTCACAATTAATTGTAAGGCCTCAAGCATATCCATGTAGACACTCTTGGGGGAAATCTTACACTGAGCAGGGAAGGCAGGTAGCCTTCTGCCTCCCAACATTCCTCTAGCAAACCCAGATTCCCTCAAATTAAGTGCATTGCCAAGGAATTTCAAGACACACAAAGGTGAAGCTCGGCATTTGCAAAGAAATTACTTTTAGCTTGTTTTACTAAAAAATAAATCTCTTCAATCAGTTCATTTTTGTCTGGACCACTGTGCTACAAAAATTATCCAAGTTTCATCTACATTTCCTTGGCTTACATTTTAATGGGGTAAGAAAAGACATGTATTTGGAGATGGAGGGCAGTCGGCTGCAGGCAGGGTGATGAGAGTTATCTACAATGCTTAGGATTCAGTCCTGAGTTCCCCCCACAGCCTAAGAAGGGAATCCAGCTAAGCCAAGACTTTCTTCCTTTTCCATCTGTAAAGAGGGCATTGTCAGAGTGATCATCAAAAATCCAGAAAAAATAGAAGTTGAGTAATACTAATAGTATATTTCTCTTCAGAAGACCATGTCATAGAGTAGCGATGGGGCAGAAGTAGGCCCCGTAAGATTTATTCTTGACTTTGCTCCAAGAGACCTTTTACAAGCTACCCAGAGCTGCTTCGCTCTCATCTGTAAAATAAGATCAAAATATAATCCGCAACATATTATCATTCCACCTACCACAGCGGCTATTGTGAGGTGCTCTATGGTTATGGTGGTTATGGTGAGGTGTGAAGTGTTGGATTGACTGTATTTCCCACTACCTAATAGGCCTGTTCTTGGGTTTCCCCACATTTTCTTATAGTCAATAAATTGAAAATGGAATCCATTTCATCACCTACAATACTCTCAGACCGGTCTTGCATGCCTTTGATGTGTCCAAGGTTCAGTCTAACCGATGGGTTTGGTCTCAAATAGACATGGTGCCCACCGAGCTTCTGGATGCCTTTCTCACACAGGCTTCTTCAGGCTCTCCATAAGGAACCTGGACAATCATGGCCTTAAACATACCCAGAATCCTGTGAAAGTGATACTTGGACCTGAACATGGAACTGAAATTCTGTCACTTGTTTCACAAAAGACAAAGACTTTTGGTTTAAAGATAACACTGATCAACAAATTTTTACAAAAGTCATGTTACTGAAATAAAATTAGTCATTTCCTATCAATGTGTATGTGCTCAACACGAATATGACAGTCAAATTCTAAGTTTGGCTCTAGTTTTTTTTGTAATCTGCAATAAATTGATGCTTACATCACAAAATGCATGCCAATAGTAATAGGCCTACGGTTAATACCCACAAAAAATCAAGTCATAGACTACTTCTTAGATTTCTTCACTTGTCTCTTGTACAGCTGTTCAGGAATAGAATAGATGGAAGACAGTTTCCACTGTGCAAAAACACAGCCTTAAGACTCAGTTTTGAAGAGTCTAGAAATAGTCTCCATTCTTGTGGGTCATGAGTGATTTCTAAGTCATTCATGAGGCCCTCAAAAGAGGAACAGAATGCTAGAGTACTTTCCTTTCTGAAGAAAGGCTCCAACTGCTGGTGGCGCTTTTGATATAAAGTAATGTGACATTTTCTTCTAGAAGATTCCATTATTGGAGTCTTGATCCTAGCAATTCTGCCTTGTTCTTGGATAAGTCCAAATCACGAACCAGGTCATTGAGTTCTTCCTGTGTTAGTCTGTGTGGGGTAGATGATGCACCACAGCGAAAATCTGGATCACTGCATGTTGATGGAACAGGAGAACAGGTCGGCTCACCCTTGTCCTCATCAGGTGAATCAAGAGAATATTCTGCTGGAGGTTCTAGAATAGGAAGTCCCTCACCATGTGGAACTGGTCTCAATGCAGACGGAATGTTTGGGTAGACTATTCTCAACTTCTTTTGCTTTGTTACTTCACTGGAAAGAGGAGGAATCAAGCAGAAATAATAATCTTTTATATGGTTGCTTGGCTCTGTCCACACCATGGGGACTGCAAACAGCATGGATGGTCTTTTGCCATTTAACCACTGTGAAAGCTATGTTGTACATGTAGCACAGCATGTATGTGGGGCCCAAGGCTTGTCTCGGTCACCAACCTTGCATCCGAAGTAAAGATTTAGATAAGCCTTCTTCACTTGAGAAGTGAGACTTTTCTTCTGGTTGGCAAATGTCACTTCCCCACAAATAGAGCAGAAATTGTCCACACTACTAATGCACTTTTGAGGTATTACTATTCTGCGTTGTGCCTAAATGGACAAAATAATACCAGTTCTATGGAACAGAAGCTTCAACTCGCACAAAGTCTGAAATATTTTCAATGCTCAACCTTGCCGACAGGGCTTTATCTAGTGCACTGCTGACGTCAGCTTACTTCAGCAGCTGCCTGGCAGTAGTATTGCATTGCATCAGAAAATGATGCCATCAACTCTGGATGATGTGTGCATGATGGTATCATGCAATGCGATGCAATATTACATCATTCTAGGCTGATTTAGGATGTTGTTGCAGTCCTACTGGATAAATTTACCCAGTGAAACATACAAAATGAATTATATGAAATATCTTCAAAACGAGAGCTAATAAAAAATTTTCAGGGTTATATTCATGTTCAGCACACCAAGATACTACAGATTAGGGCCTTTTAAAGTCAGTAATTGTCTCACTGTTGACCAGTGTAATCAGAACCAGCCGCAGTCACTTAGGCCCTCACCTGAGCAGGTGAATTATAAAGATTTCATCCGTGTGAGGGAACTAGATATTCTTCACCAATAAGGAGGAGGTGGGGAGATAAGAGTGCTTTGCCTATTTAGACAACCTTGACTTCACTCTGTTCACTGATGAGATTCATTGTCCTATCCCTCTGATTCTCAGCCTCCTAAAACAACTGAGCAAAGTCAGGCTCATGAGTTAAACCTTTGAAGGGATATAAACCTTTGCCCTGAGCAAAAACATCTTTCCCCTTCTTGAAATTATAAACTCACTTAACTAGTGAAATGGCGCCACTCTGTACAAAGGCTCATGGGGGGGGCCTGCTCCATCATTAGGTCCCTGTGATTTACTCATTGAACCTGGCCTAAGGTGTCTCAGATCTATTACAGCATTTCCTTTCAGACCAAAGCAAAGAAAGTTGGTTTGAAAACACTGAGACAGAGATGTTCATATGAACTAGGACAGAATATTAGTAATATTGGACTTGCAAGCTCCAAGACAATCAAGGTTGCCCACTGAACTTCCTGGACTTCACCGGAAACTAAACAGCTCATTACCCATTTCTCTGCTGTAACACTCCCGCATAGTTGAGATCCTTAGGGAAGGAAACAAATTCACCTGGTGAGGCTCCAACATTTCAAACACTGAAAACTCTCCTCAGTCATTGCTTAGTCCAACCTACCTTGACCTAATATATCTAGATAATCATCTAAATCAATGACATCAGTGATCGTCAAGGTGTTATGGTCCATGGACCACCTATATTCAAATCTCTTGGGTTGTTTAAGTACATACAATTTCCAGGATCATACTGAAGCAGTCTCATTGGCATTGGTGCTCAAAAATATATTTTTACTTCCTCCAGCCTCCTGTTCTCACTGACTTCTCAGCTCCTCTGCCATGAAGAGGGCACCAGGTCACTGCATCTAGAGCAGCCAAGAAGAGGGAGGAGGCTGGTCTGATAGTGGCCAAAACCAGTTTTCCTATATGACTGAGGAAACTGGGGATGGTCTAGACGAATGTTACTCAAAGTGTGATTTGCAGACTCTTGCTGGTCCATGAACACCTTCATTACTGGTCTGCAAGGAGCTTATACAATAATGTGAAATAATCATAGTATTACAGTTTTCTATAGGAATATCTTCCTTATAAACTGTACATTGACATAAATTGTGGTGCAAGCTCCTTAATTCATCTTGGACTAGTGACAAGTAGTTTGTGGACTGGTGCTTTGAGCAGTGCTGGTCTAGACCAGCTGCCCAGGTATGAGGGTAGCCCCTCAAGGGTTCTATGGCATTGCAGGTCAGGCACTGATTCCTGGAGCAATTGAGGTTAATCTGGAAACTCCGCCCTGCCAGGGAAAGGGTGCTTTCCCAGAATGCTGCTGCACTGTCTACAGGGACAGTGCGCTGGGCCCTCAGAAGAGCTCAGCTGGAACCTTCCAGAAAGCCCAAACACAAGGGACAACCTTGATAAGGACTGTATGTTCCCAAACTTGTGAAGCAGGTGCCTCCTAGTTCAGCACCCAGCTCGAACAACAAGGAGTTAGCAAAAATAACTGACCAAGGGCCAGAGATCGCTGTGTCTGGTTTCAAGTCCTCAGAGCACAGAGAGCAAGCCCTGGACATGACTCTCTCAGTTGCAACAGATGGAAAACCAACGTAATTTACTTGACATAGAGGATTTATTAGCTCATGCCAGGCTTTTCCTAATCAGTGGCACATTTGGCCACTGGCAAGAGCAGATTAGCTGGCATTCTGCCAGTTTAGCAACTACAGTAGAATGATGGCCATATTTCTTTCCCTATTATTCCAGCAAAAGTACTGGGACTGATCCTTATGAGCCAGATTGTGTCATGTCCCCACCTTTAACCAATCATTGTGACTTAGATTGGACATTTCTAAATTGAGAAGCCATCACTAGATATGGGAGGTTGTACCCGAACCACATGGATTGGGAGTAGATGAGAGGTGACTCCACAGAAGAAAATTGATGAGCTCCTAGGAATAGAAGGGAAAATGGGTGCTGGGTGGGCAATGACCAATCCAAGGCATCATGGTACCCATTTCTGTCCCCATTTGCTTTGGGATGTCATCCAAAATGGACTTTTTAAAGGGACTTATTCTTGTCACTGCTCCAAGTCCAAGCACAATAATCTACTTTCTTTTCATGCATTCATTCACCCAAGTGTTTGACATTTATACTGAGTGCTGATGCTGCTAACGGTTGGAGACACCCAAATAACTAAAGAATACTGTACCCTTTTAATACTCGCTGCCTCTGTAATGCCCCATGAATACAATTTCCTTTTCTTTCTGAATTTCCCTCTCCTTCCAGTCCTGGAGCAGAAACCTAGGGTTTAAATTGAAAGTTTCATAGGAGATCTCTTATGAGAATCTGAAATATCATGTCAAAAATCCTGAAGATTCTCTTCAAGCAACAACGAGATGATACTTGTCTGCTCTTAGAGAAAATCCCTTCCCATAAGCTATCCAGGGAAATGTAACCTGGATCTGAATGTGGTGATTCCTTCTCAGGATTGCTTAGCCAAGCACAACTTTTACAATAGCCTGCTAAGATTTTTTAGAAATTGCCCTGGAAGAGGGCCACATTGTTAGACAAAACATGACATTTTAAATTGTAAACCTATGCAAGATCAGGAGACAAAGATTCTCTCTCCACATTTCTGTATTTGACTTGAGATGCCACAAAAGAGTGGGATCACTTATCTGGCAGAGCAGACACTGTACCCTGTGGGTGGAACCCTCTCCACCAATCTACATTTCAGAGATGACAAAGCATGAAGAGAAGCACCAAAGGTGAGGAGGCTGAGCTGGCTGCTGGAGAAGCTGGGGTGAGTTGTTGCTGTGACCTGCTCCTTTCTGTTTATGGATTTAGCTAAAGATAGGGAACTACACTAGAAAAGGGGGTCCAGGGGATTCTAGGGGAGTTAGCACTCTTGTTCTCATAGTAACCTACCTGCAAATCTATTTGATGAAAGCCAATGTCCTAAGCTACATGCAAAACACTTACCCTTGTAGAGAGGGTACCCATTTGTCCCAATTTGCCCGAGATAGTTCTGGTTCCTGCCTGTTGTCCTGGCAAAATTGTTAGTGGCACTTTTCACTGTCAGAAGAGTCCCAGTAAGTCTAAAACTGCTCTTATTACAGGCTCTCAGCATGAAGTTTCTTAATGTGGCAGGTATATGTCTGTATCTGGTCCAGCCTGCCATAAGTTAGCCCAGGAGCTATGAGATGGATAAATGAGTGAATGGGTGAGTTTAATTTATCAGGTGGTAATTCACAAAGCAAATCACTTCACAACTTGCCGATCCACTGAGGCTGTGGACTTGTAGCTTCTTGTTGCCACTCTGCCTACCCTCCTGACTTCTCCAGAAATAAGACTGTGGTGTCATGAGACCAGGACATCACCTGGCGTGAGGTGTGTTGAAATTCACCACAAGCAACAGGGATTCAGAGCACGCACAAGGCAGGAGGTAAAGTTCCAGTGTAGGGGCTTCACTCTACTGAGGAGCCCCCTTCAGTTCTGCAGATACCAGTTATGAGCAGCTGAGGAAGAAACATTCTTTGGAGTCTAAGAGGGTGGTTTTGTGATGGGTGTGCATGGGTGGGGGGCTGGGAGGCAGGAGGGTGTGCAGATGTGAGGGAAAACCAAAAAGAAATTACTGTAAAAAAAACTTTGTTAAGTAGCAAAACCAGCAGCTGGACCAGATTAGCTGTTCCCTTCTCTTTTCCTATTTTTGGACTTGGAAAGAAAATGTGCAAAATAATTCCTGTTTTGAAGAAAAGTAAAGGAGGAGGCTGGGGGTGGGGCACAGGAGATGGGACTCTGGACCAGGACAGAGAAGCAGAGGGAACTGAGAGGCTACACAATGGGGGGTCTCCACTCCTCCTGGGGGTAGGAAGTATGGAAAGACCAAAGCTGCTTTCCCTTCTTTTCCAGGGAATGTGGAGAACTTGGTCTCTGCTCAGCAATGAGAAAAATTTGCAAGACAAGTGACAAATCTCTGGTTCTCACAGGTAGCAGCTGATGCCAAGCACAAGCCATAGAGACAACCTCAGGGCTACAGCTGAGGTGTGAACCAGAAGCCAGACCCGAGGGCCTTTCTGCTGTTTATAGTGACCTTTCCCAGACATTAATACATGATGTTCTCCTGTTCTGATGTTGACCCTTGTTAAAGTCTCAGGAAAAGATGTGAGGGGCTCCTTCTACTCAATGTCAATGACTAGTAAGAAGGGCCTAACATCATTTGGACATCTCTGATGGGGTAAGTGGGGAAAGCATTTCATGAGTGAAAAAGCTGTGAAACTCTTACACTTCTGGTGGGAGTGAAATTGGTACAACTACTTTGGAAGTTGTTGGCAGACGCTACTAAATCATATCCTACAATTCAGCAATTCTACTTCTGGGTACATGCCAAAGAGAAGTAAATAAATATATGTTCACCAAAAAACAAACACTAAACATTCCAGGGCAAAATTCTTTATAATAGCCCCTAAATGGAAACTACCCAGAACCCCATGAATACTAGACAGTACACACAAACAGCGCTGTATTCACATAGTGAGAATGAACCACCGAGAGCCACCAGCAACAATATGGCTGAATCTCACACACACAATATCAAGCCAATGAAGCCAGGCACCAAAAAATAATCTGAGAGCTTGATTTCACTGATAAATATTAGAAGACTAGTGGACAAGCAAATGCTGTTAGAAGTTAAAATAGTGGTTACCCTTAGAAAGGGATATTGACTGGATGGGCTCATTCAGCAACCTCAATGCTAATGATGTAAGTTTGAGAAGTAGGCAGAATTTTAGAGAACTGTTCACTTACATTTGCATTTTTCTGAATATTTGTCATATTTCAATAACAAGTGTTTGAAGGTCTCCAAATCCTTTATATTTAATTGTACCACATGTATAGTTGAACTTAAAGTAGACCCCTGGTAGACTTTTCTTTCTGACATTGGGCTGAAGCTGACTTACTGTCACGGCCAGCCCTTGCCCTGATTCTGCGCTCACAGGCCATGTGTGACCCCACATACATTCATGCCTCCTTGTATGAGCTAAGCGTATTCCCTTCTTCAGTTCCTCTTTATGGGGCAGTTTCTGTTCTAGAACTGTCAGATATAAACATTACTCCCCTCTGGATTCTATCAGAGTTTTCTGTGTGTTTTTTATTTTTGCTCAGTTCTCACTGGAGACAGTGGTTCAAATTCCAGCTCTCTGCCAAAGGTGAGAATACTAGGATCAGCCACAAAGTCCTAGACCCCCAAGCTCTCTCAGCTCCTTTGAGCAAAGTGGGGACCCCGAGGGGCTCACCCACGGTTCACAGTGGATTGCCAGGCTGGGTCTGAAAACTAGTTGGCCTGAGATAGAGGTGAGGAGAAAGTGGTTCTCACCCTTTTCAGTTCTACTCCCCGGACACTGGCTGTCTTATCTCATTGAATTAAGGGGTCATGCCATTCCAGGTTCTCATTTACTGACGCAGGCATAACTCCTGCCACAGAAATATTCTGAACATGGTACAGGAAAGGGCACAGAGTTTAGTGTGATGGTTCCTAAAGACTGGGACAGCAGCAACACTTTACTAAATCCATTTGTTTCTCAGAAAGAGGACAAATGATTGGTTCCCTAGTGAACATCAGCAAGGTCTTCAGACTTGAGAAGGGAATCTATAGTTTCCTATAATGGTGTCATGTTCACTATCTTGGTTGTCTTTTGTTGCTAATGTAAAATGAAATGACTGATTTCTCACAGCCCCACTGTTTTAAGTCCAGGCACAAAGTCACTTAAAACATACCTAAGATGAAAAAGGTGGTTTTCCTTTTGCCTTTTCTTTTTTTAAAGACAAAACAATCTATTCAGAACTCTACCTAGCAAAAGGAACAAAAATACAGCTCTTGCATATCAGCAACGGGACATTGAGCTGGCAGATAAGACAAGGTCCCTGAGTAAAGACTGCACCTTGCAGACTGTTGGTTGGTGTGAATTTTCTTACATAACCATCACCTACTGCTTTGTAGTGCAAAGTGAAAATGTAGTGCCCCTTGTCAAAAACATTTAGGTTTTAAAATGACAACATCAATGCATTAAACCAATCTTGGGGCCTGCAGAGGTGACTGCCCTGGGGGCAGAAAGATAGCGTGGATTTTTCCTTTAAGGTTGGGAAAAAATCAAGAATGTTGAGAGTTTACACAACAATGTAAGCTTGGTCAATGCATGTGAAGTGAAAAATAAAAAAAAAGGTAAGAGGACTGGAAGTGAAAAGACAACATCATTATTTATAAATATTATTAAATTCCTGGGAAAACCAATATAATAAATAGGACACCAAAGTTATTAGAGCTAGTAAGAAAGTACAGCAAGTGGACAGGATACAAGATCAAAACGAGAAGCAGATAAACAAATTGAAGGAGTGCAGGTGGAGCATTGTAAGGATTTCTTAGAAGAGTTACTACCATCTTGTGAGTAGGAGATAGCATCAGGAAGGGGCCCGGCTCCTCTGCATCCCTGGCCAGAGAGGGCGCCAGTGAGAGGCTTGGAAAGCACGCTTTGAATCTCCAGGAGTTGGTAGCACCTTTCTACTGGGTCTGCACAGGACTACTGTCCACCCAGATGGGCTGAGTGTGAGGAGTGACACAGCCAAGCAGGAGCAGAAGACTGATTGGAGAGAAGCCAACTAGCCCTCCTTCTAATGGTAGGTCTAGGACTCAGAATGGTGGGGAACAGAGATACAAGCAGAGACAGGAATGTTTTGTTTGGGGTCATAAAAAGAGATTCAACCAGAATGGTAGTCAAAAGGAAAGGGAGAGGAGGAGTGAGCAAATTCAATAAAGGTAGTGAATTATATGGTGTAGAAGGAAATGAGACTTGTGGTGGAGCTCATATTGCAGTGCATATAGATGCTGAATCTAATGCTGCACACCTGAAACCTATATGCTTGTAAAAACCAATGTTCCTTTGATGACTTATTAAAATGATAAATAATAAAAAGAGTTTCAACCCAAGAGGACTAACAGGAAGCAGAAGGATATTTCTATAGAAAGTTCTATGTGAAGCAGATCCCCATGTGAGGAGAGGAGCTCTGAAACTAATTCAGGTCGGGTTTCAAATGTTTTGTTCACAGGTAAGGCTGCAGAGTCAGAAATCCAGGACTTAATCCCCAGCTCTACCATTTGTCTGCTCTACAAGCAAAAGCATCCTCCTCTGTGGGCTTATTATTATTCTCACAACAACATCTACCTACCAGGATTATGGTGACCAACAATAATGTAACAATTATCTCCAGTAATCACTGCATGTGGGTTGTAATTATAAAGCAGCTTTATTTCTGGTTCCCTCTACTTTAAATTTGTTCCAAGGGCCTAGTTCTTCCCTGTTCCTGGATCAAATTTAAGACAAGTCTCATGAGTTTTATGGTTCCTTTCAGGTAATAAAGCAGTCTCCGTTCAAAAATTCAATCTTTTCAGTCCAGTGAAGAAATTCACTTTATACCTCATCCACAATTTTGGCTTCTACATGTTCACAAACTTGAGCTAAATGCTGCTGTGGTGGCCACAGCGAGATTGAGATGTTGAGCTCTGACCCTCTTCCCAAACCTTGCTAATCATGGTTTCTGACTCCTCTAGGATCAGAGATGAGAGAGTGGAGAAAGTTGGCAGCAAAGTTCTTACAGGTCTGGTTACCTACAAGTGAGGCTCTCTGGTCTCAGCAAGTCTTGTGGGGAAAATTTTGTGGGTTCCTCAGAGACAATTCTTCTCCCCTGCCCCATCTCTTGGAAAAGCATCTAAAGTATCTCTAGTAAGTATAACATGTTTTACAAGATTTTGGAGACAGCCTTTATTAAATTAAGGGAGCTCTTTTTCTACCCTAGTTTGAAAAGCAATTAAAATAAATCCTAAGTAGATCAATGCTTTTACTGGTAGTTTGTGAAATCATGTATTTATTGTTGCTTAGTCTATTAGTAAGGAAAATAACATTGATTTCGAGGTTAAACCATCCCCACAGGTTTTAGATAAGCCACTTAATCAAGACAGAGTTTTTAAAATTCAGCATCTGATTTGGTAAGCTAACATTTGGGGGGGTGGGATTTTCACATTTATATTCGTAAGTGAAATGGGACTATAATTTTTCTCTTATATTATTTCTACCTGATTTTGTAGTCAGTACTCTATTAATCTCATATAATGAGTAGGGCATTTTGTTTGTTTCTGTTTTTTTGGTACCAATTATTTATGACCAGAATAGTTTCTTGAGGGTTTTCTAAAACTCACCCTTAAAACCAACTGGGACAGGAATTAGGTAAGGGGAGATATTTAACTCTTATTTCTATTAAGATAGTTACTAGTTAATTCAAATTCTCTATTTTATCCTTGTGCTGACTTTGGCATTGGGGTACGGAGGGGAGGACTTATATTTGCTATTAAAATTTAAAATATATGAGCCTATAGCTGTTCATAATGCCATTAAATAACAGTTTTATTAAGATAAAATTCACATACCATAATATTCACCTCTTTTAAAGTATATGAGTCAGTGGTTATTCACAGAATTGTGCCACCAACCACCATCAAATTTCAGAATATTCCCATGATCCCAGAAATAAATCCCATGCCTGTTAGCAGTCATTTCCCATTCTTTCCTTCTCATCTTTCTCCCACCAAAAGCCCCTGATGAGCATAAATCTACCTTATGTCTTTATGGATTTGCCTGTTCCATACTTTTCATATAAATGGAATCATATAATGTTTGACCTTTTGTACCTGGCTTCTTTTACTTGCCATAATGTTTTCAAGGTTCATTCATGTTGTAGCATTTATCACTAGTTCATTTCTTTATGTAGTTGCATTATATTCCATCCTATGGATAAACCAAAGTTTCTTTATCCATGCATCAGTTGATTGGCATTTATTTTGCTTTTTTTTTGCCTATTGTTAATAACATTACTATGACATAATTGTTGGTAAATAATTGATGTTCTGTGTCCCCTAGTATATTCTGTGGTCTAAGCTATGTG
This sequence comes from Scalopus aquaticus, assembly GCA_004024925.1. NCBI lineage: Eukaryota > Metazoa > Chordata > Mammalia > Eulipotyphla > Talpidae > Scalopus > Scalopus aquaticus. Next base: position 95,546 of record PVIJ01003025.1, on the reverse strand, counting down.
GCCTGTTCCGTTAGAGCCCCAACTCCCTATGGTCACAGAACAAAGGATAATGTCAGGAAGGGCAGGGGGCTCCTATGTCTCTGTTAAAGGAGTGTGAGCATGTGTATTCTGATTAGAGGGATCTAAGGATACCTGGTGGTAAATATCATAAATATCAATCTTTGGTCTTTCCATGTACAATTTCATTTGAACAAAGGGTTCCACTGTATCAAGAATTTTAAAAATCACCAATTATCCAAACTTCATGCTATATTTCAGGTAACAGATCCAGAAGAGTTCAATCATTTATTTAAAATCACACACATAATTTGTTCAAAGTCACATGTCTAATGAATGACAAACACAGGATTGGAAATGATTTCTTTTTCCTCAGTCTAATGTTCTGCCCATTACACTAAGATAAACGAAATCAAAATGAAAGACTGTCAGTAAATGCAACAGTTATGTCTTTCTGATTTATATGAAAATTAGGGAATATTAGGGCCTCCCTGGGGGTGCAAGGGGTTAATTTTCAGCACTATGAAGCTATCGGCAACCACCAAAGTGAGTTCAAGTACGATCCCTAGCCAGGAAGCTAACCCACATGGTGCAGCAGACCGCTCCCATCTCAGGTGCTCTCCCCTCAGCAGTGTATTTCAGTACATCTGCCTGTTCTGCTCCCCACTCTGTCTCTGGTGAATCCTCTCACCTCCCCCACCCACACATCTCTGGCCTAGACCCCAACTCTTGTATGCCTAAATAAGTAAATCTTTTTTTTAATGATTTTTTTTAAAAGATTCACTTATTTATGCATACAAGCTGGGGTGCAGGTCAGGGGTGTGGGACGGTGAGAGGGTTCACCAGAGACAGAGTGGGGAGCAGAACAGACAGATAGACGGAAATACACTGCTGAGGGGAGCAGCAGGCAAGGCAGGAGAGATCTGCTGCGCCATGTGGGAATCTCCCCGGCCGGGCATCGAACTCGCATTGCAACTACCGACAGCTCCACAGTGCTGCGCTCAACCTGCTCAACTCGTTGCGCCATGATGGAGACCCCAAGTAAATCTTTTTTTAAAAAAAGAAAATTTGGGAATATTAGATTTCGAGGAGACTTCTTTTCCAGAAAAACACAACTTTTAAAAGAGATAGAAATACGAATATAACCACAATTGAATCAGTGCCAGAAGTAGGTAAACATACTATTTTTAATTAAACAAACAACATCTAAGCTCCTCTATCATATAACATTTGCCATTTTTAGCCTAAAGAAAGCCTGACAGCTGCATTCTAGGCAGGCTTGCTGCATCCTGTGAGAGCCCAGGAAGTCTTTCTGAACTAAATGATTTCTGCAGTGTTTTTTATGAGCTGGGTTATGGTCTCCCTCCACATCTGTGCACTGTGCTACCTTTGCTGAAATGGGGTCATGATCTGTGGTCTTGAATATAAGATCCTCTTTGCACTGTTGCATCTGTTGAAGATTTTGTTTTTATTGTGGTTTTCATGTGAATGGCCTGGTGCCAGTCATACCCAAGGAAGTGTTTGTGGTAGAAAGTAGGCAGGGATGCTCTGGGAAAACTGAAGGTGAAAGCCGAGACGTCCTGATGGACATGGCCGGGTGGGAGTGTTTCCTCCCCATGCTCTGCCATTTGCCTTCCTCAGTCTCTCTTTTCCCAGGGTCTCTGCCTTCCCTAGCTGCCCTATGGCCCTCAAAGAGGTGCATTTATTTAATCCAAGTGCCCTACTCTTCCCTCCCCCAGCAGGTGGGGCTTCTGGGCTCCAAGCAGCTGCTGGCTTTGCAGCCTCACAGCATACCCCGGAAGGCTTTGCTTCCTCTAGCTTCACACCTCAACTCCAAGTTTCAGTGAATGGAGGCATGGGGGGGGGGGGGCACATGTAAAAGTGTGACATTGTGTTTGTGGCAGATGGTGTAAATCTGGAACACTTTCTGAACACAGAGAGGCAGGAACTGAGAATCTGATTCATAAAATATGATATAATAAAATACAGATCTTCTATTCAATGGAATATTATACAACCAATGTGGATTACATATTTGAAGAATTTTATGACATAGGAAAATGTTTACAATAATGTTGAAAAAAGCCAGATAGAGAATTTTATAGAATATGAAAAATGAACTCCAAATTATAAAAGTATATGTGTATAAGTGTTACATATGTTTACATATGTATATGTAACACTCATTAGACATGTAATGCATACACATTATGTCATGACCTACATAATATGCCGTATTATATAGGACACAGATAAGACATAATTAAATATATTACATGTAACACATTATACTATTACACATATATAACACATACAACTTAATGCTAATGATTCATGTATAATGTGTATAATATATATATGACATGAGTATGTATACACACACGTACACATTTCTGTATGAATGTGTGCTTGGGCAAAAAAAACTGGAAGGAAAAACACCAAAATCTTAACACTGAGATTTTTACTGAGTTATGATTGTGATTTTTTTCCTTCTGCCTTTAGGTATATTGTAACTATTCTATAATGTTCTTATATTTTATTTTACAACAAAGACAAGACCAAAAGTACATTAAAGCTAAAGTCATTGTAGAAATCATTAGTCTAATCTCATATTCCAAAAAGTGAAAACAGGAACCAAGCAAATGACCTGGTCAGAGCTCCCGTGATACTATAAGCTGGGTCCTGAAACTTCCAACTCTTGAGTCAATGTTTCTCCACCAATATGCTGTTTGAAAACCATTTTTTTTACAGTGCTCTTAATGGATTTTAAATCTTGGATTTCCAAGAACCTTTCGCAGAAGGGCTTTCACATAGTCTCAGACACATCTCAAGCATATTGCAGGTTCAGTTCCAGGCTACCACAATAAGGCGAATATCACAATAAAGCTAGTCGCAAGAATTTTTTTGTTTTTCAGTGCATATATAAATTATGTTTATATAATAAACTCTATTAAGTGTGCAACAGTATCATGTCTAGAAAGGTAATCTACATACCTTAATTTGAATATACTTTATTGTGAAAGTATGCTGACCATCAGCAAGTTGTAATCATTTTACTGGTGGAAAGCTTGCCTCCGTGCTGATGGCTGCTGATTCATCAGGATAGTGGTTGCTGAAGGTTGGGGTTCCTGTGACAATTTCTTAAAATAAGACAACAATGAAGTTTGCTGCATTGATTGACTTTTCCTTTCATGAAAGATTCTCTGTAGTATGAAATGCTGTTTGAGAGCATTTTACCCACAGTAACACTTCTTTCAAAACTGGGGAATTCTGAAAGAAATTCACTCTCAAACCCTGCCCTGCTTTATCAACTAAGTTTCTATAATAATCTAGGTCTTTTCTTGTTATTTCAACATTGTTCACAGCATCTTCACCAGGAATAGATTCTGTATCAGGAAATTACTCTCTTTGCCTATCCATAAGCAGAAACTTCTCATCTGTTCAGGTTTTATCATAAAATTGCAGTAATTCAGTAACATTTTCAGGCTCCATTTCTAATTTTAGTTTTCCCACTATTTCCACCACATCTGCAGTTACTTCCTTCACTGAAGTCCTAAAGATCTCAAGAATTATCCCAGAGGGTTGGAATCAACTTCTTCCAAGCTCCCATTAATATTGATATTTTGATCTCCTCCAATGAATCATGAATGTTCTTAATGGCATCTAGAATAGTGAATCATTTTCAGAAGGTTTTCAATTGACTTTGTCCAGTTCTATCAGAGGAATCACTCTGACAGCCATAGCCTTACAAATTCTATTTCTTAATAATAAGATTTGAAAATTAAAATTACCCCTTGCTTCATTAGCTGCAGAAAGAATGTTGTGTTAGCAGGGATGAAAACAATATTAATCTCCTTGTATAGCTCCCTTGAGTGGCCATGTGTATTGTCAATCAGGAATAATATTTTCTAATCTTTTTTTTCCCCCTTAGCAATAGATCTCAACATTGGGCTTAAAATATTCAGTAAGCCATGTTGAAAACTGTTGTGATCTCAATTAGGTGGTGGTGTTCCATTTATAGAGAATGGATAGAATGAATGTAGCAGAATTCTTAAGGGCCCTAGGATTTGGGGGATGGGAAATAAGCAATGACTTCAACTTAAAAGTCACCAGTTGCATTGCCCGTAACAAGAGTCAGCCTGTCCTTTGAAGTTTTGAAGTCAGGCATTGACTTCTCCCTATCTATAAAAATGCTAGATGGCACTTTTCAATAGAAGGCTGTTTCATTTACATCAAAATCTGTTGTGTAGGGTAGTCACCTTCATCATTTTTCTTAGCTAGTTCTTCTGGATAACTTGCTGTAGCTTCTACATCAGCACTTTTCTTCACCTTGCACATCTATGGTATAGAAACAGTTTCTTTAAACCTCATGAACAACTGCTAGCTTCACACTTTTATTCTGCAGCTCCTTCACTTCTGTAAGCCTTGATAAAACTGAAGAGAGTATCAAGAAAGGTCTTGATCTGGATTAGGCTTTGGCTTAAAGGAATGTTGTGGCTGGTTTGATCTTCCATACAGAACACATCAGCTTTCTCCTGATCAGAAGTAAGGCTGTTTTATTTTCTTATCATTCATTTGTTTACTTGAGTAGCACATTTAATTTCCTTCAAGAAATTTTCCTTTGCATTCCCAATTTGACTGGTACAAAAAGCTTAGCTTTCAGCCTATTTCAACTTCATTTTTAATTGAAATAACACTGCATTATAATATATCTCACTTTTTTGATATGCCTTCCTTACTAAAATTAATGTGTTTTAGCTGTTGAATTGAAATAAGAGACAGGTAACTCCACCTTTCCCTTTAACATCGAGGGTTATTAGTTGGACTAATTTCATATTGTTGTGTCTCAGGAAATAGGGAGAACCTAAGGTTAGAGACAGGGGAATAGCTGGTTGGAGGGAATTCAGAAAACATATTCATCGATTAGGTTTACAGTCTTATATAGGCACAGTTCTAGCACTCAAAACAGTTACAGTAGTAACAACAAAGATTGCTAGTCACAGATCAACATAACAGATGTAATAACAATGAGTTTGAATAGTCTGAAATATTGAAACAATTACCAGGATGTGACACGGAGAAACAAAGTGAGCATACACTCCTGGAAAATGGGACAAAAGACTTGCTTCAAGCAGGGTAACCACAAACCTTCTATGTAAAATAATAATAATAATAATAATAATAATAATAATAATAATAATAATAATAATAATAATAAAATATATTTTTTTAAAGGCAGTATCTGTGGAGCACTAACAGCACATCTATGATGTTAACTATTCTGGGTTGAATTCTTTTTCCCACCCGCAAATTTCACACATCAATATTTGTGCTCCAACTATCTCAGATTGTGACTTGATTTGGATTAAATGAAAGTGAAGTCATTAAGGTTTATCGTAATCCAACATGATCAGTGTGCTTATGAAAAGGGGAAATTTGGACACAAAGACACAAACAGAATGGAGATGATGTGCAGAGACATAGGGCCATCACAAGCCAAGGACAGAGACCTGGAAGAGCTCCAATTCTCACAGCCCTCTGAGGTAGTGAACCCTACCAGCACATTGATTTTTGAACTTTTGGCCTTCAGAAACATGAGACAATGAATTTCTGCTATGTAAGCCACCCAGTTCGTAGCAACTTTGTTACGGCAGCCCTGGCAAACTGATACATTAAGTAACACTAACTTCAGCCTCCTCGCTTTTACTGTGAAGAATCTGGGACTCACAGATGTTTTATGACTCAAAGTCATAAAATGAGTTTGTGACAAATGTGGAACCAGACCCAGATTTCCACGACTGGGGCTTTTTTCCACTTTGCTGTGATATTCCTTCCTGGTTCATTTTAATTGTTTTAATTAGAGTTTTTATTCTGAGATAATTATAGATTTATAAACATATATATATGTATACACATAGTTGTAGGAATAAATACTGACAGATGCTATTTACCCTTTACCTGCTGGACTTTTAAAAATGTCTTATGTGTTCTATTAACTTCTGAGAGGGCCCTATGGAAGACTGTAATTATAATTATAAATTTGTCAATTTCTCCCTTCAGTGCTATCATTTTACAAGTCTGTGTTTGACACATACACACTTAAGTCTGCTATATCTTCTATGGATTCATGCTTTTGCTTGGTTGTTTCTTTATATTTCTCAGTCACCATTTCATTTTGGATTCATGCTTTTATCATATGCAATGCCCCTGTCTCTGCAGTTTTCTTTACCGTGAAGTCCACTTTATCTGACATTAATATAACTTATCCTTCTTCTTTCTAATGCTTACATAATATACTTTTCATCCTTTTACTTTCAATCTACCTATATCATCATAGTTGAATATTCTTATAGACTACATATAGCTGAGTCGTTATTTTTTTTTAAAGATTTACTTATTTATGCATACAAGCTGGGGTGTGGGGTGGCGAGAGGGCTCACCAGAAACAGAGTGGGGAGCAGAACAGGCAGAACAACAGAAATACACTGCTGAGAGGAGCAGTGGGCAAGGCAGGAGAGGTCTGCTGAGCCATGTGGGAATCTCCCCAGCCGGGTGTGGAACTTGCGTCGCAGCTGCCGACAGCTCCACAGTGCAGCTCCCAACCGCTGCACCACTGGGGAGGCCCTGAGTCATGTTATTAATCCACCCTTTAAACTGATTTTTAAAAATCACACTTGATGTAACTGATGGTACATTAAGGGTTAATTCTTCCAATTTTTTGTTTTGCTTTTTTCCTTTCTCTATTTTCTTTTTCTCATCGTGCTCTGGGTTATTTGAATATTTTTTTAGAGTTCCATTTTGATTTAGCTATAGGACTTTTGAGGTATCTTTTTATAGTGCTTTTTTAGTGGTTGTTCTACATATTAGTTTATATATACAGAACTTATTGGCATCTACTTGTGTTGTCATTTTACCAGTTTGAAGTATTAAAAAAGTGTGCTTTTTTTAATATATACTTTCACTCTCTTCTGGTTATAATTATCATAACTATTTCCTCTGCATATATTTAGAACTGTATCAGACAGTATTATAATTTTGCTTCAGCTGTCAAACATAATTTGGAAAATTCAAGAAAAGGAAATATATTTACCCATATTTGTTTCCTTTTCTGCTCTTTCTTCTTTCCTGATGTTCCAAGTCACCTTTTTTGTCATTTCCTTTCTATTTAGAAAGCCTGCCTTACCTGCTCTGTTAAGGTAGAACTGATGGTGAAAAATTACCATTTTCTTCCATCTATCAATATCTTTATTTCCCCCTTCACCCCTGAAGGGTATTTTCACTGGATATAGAATTCTTGGTTGATGGGGTACGTTTAGCATTTGAAAAATGGTGTGCCTATTCCTTCTAGCCGCCACAGTTTCTTATGAGAAATCCACTTCATTACAATTGTTTTATCCTTATCAGTGAAAAATGTTATTTTTCTCTTGCTGCTTTCAAGATTTTTTTCTTTGCCCTTTGCTTTTAGATGTTTGACTATGACACATCTTGATGTAGATTTCTTTGGGTTTATCCTATTTGGTATTTGTCCAGCTTATTAAATCTATAACTGTATATTTTTTGTGAAACTTGGGGAACTGTCATTTCCTTGAGTGTTTTTTTCTGTCCTCCCCCACTTTCTCCTCTCTCTCTGAGACTTCAGTGACATAAATGTTAGTTCTCCTATTCTAGTCCCACAGTACCTGAGGTTTTTTTCTTTTATTTTTTTTAATTCCAATCTACTTTCTCTCTGTTGAAAGTAGATTCCATGATCCTATTTTAAAGTTCACAGGATGTTTCCTTTATCTCCTTCATTTTTCTGTTGAGCACATTTTTTTTCTAATATATATTTTTATTGTTATTTATATCTTTGTATTCCCCTTGGGTAACCCAACACCAAATCACCCGTGATCCATATCCATGGTCCCTTGTGTTCTTTTCTACTCCATTTTGTGCCCTTATCCTCTCCCTCTCCCCACCCCTCCAAGTGTCTCTCCTATTTGGTTTCCCTATAGTCCTGTTATAAGTGAAACCATTCGATATTTTTCTCTTTCTTTCTGGCTTGTTTCTCTGAGTATGATGCCCTCCAATTCCATCCATGTTGCTGCAAATTGCATGTGTTTATCTTCTTTCAATGCTGAATAGTATTCCATTGTGTATATGTACATCTTCTTGATCCAGTCACCTATTTTTGGACATCTGGGTTGCTTCCATACCTTTGCTATTGTGAACAGTGCCTCAATGAACATACGAGTGCATGTATCCTTTTGGATTAGTGTTTTTGTGTCCTTTGGGTAGATTCCCAAAAGTGGTATTGCTGGGTCGTATGGGAAGCTCCATGTTTAGTAGTTTGAGGAATTGCCATACAGCTTTCCATAGTGGTTGGACCAATTCACATTTCCACCAGCAGTGTAGTAGAGTTCCTTTTTCTCCACATCCTTTCCAGCATTGGTTGTTGCCTGTATTTTTAATGTGTGCCATCCTCTCAGGTGTGAGGTGATATCTCATAGTGGTTTTGATTTGCATTTCCTTGATTATAAGTGATGTTGAGCATTTTTTCATGTATCTGTTGGCCATTTGCTTTTCTTCTTTGGAGAAGTGCCTTTTGAGCTCTTCCGCCCATTTTTTGACTGGATTGTTAGCTTTGTTTTTGTTGAGTTGTGTGAGTTCCTTGTAAATATTTGTTATCAGTCCTTTATCGGATGTACTGTGTGCAAAGATCTTTTCCCAGTTGGTAGGGTGTCTGTTTGTTTTGATTTATGTCTCTTTTGCTGTACAGAAGCTTTTTATTTTGATGTAATCCCACCTGTTTATCTTGTCCTTCACTTCCTTCGCTTTGGGGGATGTGTTGTTAAAGATTTTGCTGAAATGTATGTCATGTAGAGTTTTGCCTATATTTTCTTCTATAAATTTTATGGTTTCAGGTCTTACGTCTAGGTCTTTTATCCATTTTGAGTTGTTTTATGTGCAGGGTGTAAGGCAGTAGTCTAGCTTCATTTTTTTGCATGTGGCTGTCCAGTTTTCCCAGCACCATTTATTGAATAGACTGTCCTTGTTCCACTGCATTTTCTTTGCTCTTTTGTCAAAGATTAGTTGTTCATATATATGAGGCTTTAATTCTGGGTATTCTATTCAGTTCCATTGGTCTTTGTGTCTGTTTTTGTTCCAGTACAATGCTGTTTTAGTTATTATAGCTTTGTAGTATAGTTTGAAGTCAGGGAGTGAAATTCCTCCGTTTTCTTTCTTTGTATTCAGGAGGGCTTTAGCTATGCGGGGCTTTTTGTGGTTCCACATGAATTTCATCAGTATTTGATCTATTTCTTTGAAGAAAGTCATTGAGATTTTTATTGGAATAGCGTTGAATCCATAAATTGCTTTTGGGAGGATTGCCATTTTGATAATGTTAATCCTTCCAATCCATGAGCAGGGGATGTCTTTCCATCTTTTTGTGTCTTCTTGTATTTCTTTCAACAGAGTTTTGTAGTTTTCTTTGTATAAGTCTTTTACATCTTTTGTTAGATTTATTCCCAGATATTTGATTTTTTTTGGTTTTGATTTTGAAGGGGATGGATTTCTTAATTTCTTCTTCTTCAGATTGGGTGTTTGCATATAGGAAGGCTACTGATTTTTGTGCATTGACTTTGTATCCTGCTACTTTACTGAACTGGTCTATAATTTTGAGTAGTTTTTCTATGGAGTTTTTAGGGTTTTGTATATATACTATATCGTCTGCAAACAGAGACAGTTTAATTTCTTCTTTTCCTATTAGCATTCCTGGAATGTCTTTCTCTTGTCTTATTGCTCTGGTGAGGACTTCCAGTATTATATTGAAAAGCAATGGTGAGAGTGGACATCCTTGCCTTGTTCCTGATCTCAGTGGGAAGACCTTCAGCTTCTCACCACTGAGGATAATGTTGGCTGTGGGTTTGTCGTATATGGCTTTTTATGTTGAGGTATGTTCCTTCTACCCCAAGGATTTCAAGGGCTTTTATCATAATTGGATGTTGTACTTTGTCAAATGCTTTCTCAGCATCTATTGATATGATCATATGGTCTTTATTTTTCTTTTTGTTGATGTGTTGGACTACATTGATTGATTTTCAGATGTTGAACCATCCTTGTGTCCCTGGGATAAATCCCACTTGGTCGTGGTGTATTATCTTTTGGATGCATTGTTGGATCCTGTTGGCTAAGATTTTGTTAAAAATTTTTGCATCAGTGTTCATTAGAGAGATTGGTCTGTAGTTTTCTTTTTTGTGTGTTATCTTTGTCTGGTTTTGGTATTACAGTAATGTTTGCTTTATAGAATGTGTTTGGTAGTACTCCTTCCTTCTCAATTTTTTGAAAGAGTTTGTGTAATTAGGGACTATTTCGTTTTTGAATGTTTGGTAGAATTCGTTTGTGAAACCATCTGGTCCTGCGCTTTTGTTTTGGGGGAGGTTTTTGATTACTGTTTCAATTTCACTGCTTGTGATTGGTCTGTTTAGGTGTTCTTTATCTTTTGGGTTTTTTTGTTGTTCATTTTCTAGTTATTTGAGATGTGAGATTAGATTGTTTCTTTGAGTTGTTTCTTGTTTCTTGATGTGAGCTTGTAATGCTACATATTTTCCTGTTATTACTGCTTTTGCTGTGCCTGAAATGTTCTGGAAGGTTGTGTCTTCATTGTCATTCATTTCTATATATTTTTCAATTTCTTCTTTGATCTCTTCATTGATCCATTGGTCTTCCAATAATGTGAGCTTCAGTCTCCATGAGGTGAAAGGGTTTCCTTTTTTCTTTTTATTGTTTATTTCCAGTTTGACTCCTTTGTGATCGGAGAAGAAGGCTGGTACGATTTTGATCTTAGTATATCTGTTGAGGTTTGTTTTGTGGCCTAATATGTTATCAATCCTGGAGTATGTTCCATGTGCACTTGAGAAAAATGTGTATTCAGTTTTTGGGGGGGTGAAGTGATCGATAGATATCTGTTAATCCCATGTGGTCTAGGTCTTTATTTAGAGCTTTAATGTCCTTGGTTAGTTTTTGTCTTTTTGATCTGTCCAATAGTTAAAGTTGGTTGTTGAAGTCTGTTGAGTACATATTTTAGTTTTTTTTTATTGGTTTACTCAGTTTTTCAGTTTTAAAATTCCCATTTGTTTTTATATCTTCTATTTCTTAACTCAGACTTTCTATTTTTTTTGTTGAGACATTCTCTTTTTCTCTTCCTCTTTTTTTCTTAGTGTATTAATTTTTTAACTGAGGTGACATTGGTTTACAACACTATATGTGATTCAGAAGCATCTTCATTTCTTTCAAGCATGTTCATAATTGTTCATTGGAACAATTTTATGAAGACTTTAAAAAAATTATTGTCAAATAGTTCTAATATTTTTGTCATTTTGGTGTTGACATTCATCGATTCTTTTCTCATTGCAGGGGATATTTTTCTGATTCTTGGTATGATGGGTGATACTTTATAAAACTAGAACTTTCCGGCACAAGATGTTCCAAGCGCATATAGGGCTTTCCCTGCCACACCCATTTCACCAAGAAGCTCTCGTTCCTTTTAGTATAGAACAGATTTATAAAGCAAGATCTGTGAACTATATGTGCTTATTGCTACTGAGACATTATTACATCTGGGCCTTTTCAGCAGACAATACTAGAAAATATGTATTTGTATATGCATATATATGCATTTATACAGGTATGCATATGCACATGTACATGTACACATCCACTGATAGTTATTTTATATCTGTGTATATATTATTTAAATAATTTATTGTATTTATTTAAGTTGTAAATTTTAACATGTATCATAATTTTTAATACTTAAACCATAAATTCATGCCCTTCATTTCATTTCCAGCTCAACACTTCAGGATTCTCTCTAGTCTTTTCCCTTGCCACGTACATAATTTATTTGTTTGACAGTGAGAAATCTGCTTCTAAATTTTCTCAGTGTATTGTTTCTTGTGCTCAATGTAACCACCCTCCCAACCATGCCAATTGCGTTGCCTCCCTGCTGCCTCCATGCACCCCCTCCATTACTGCTGTCTCTTTAGTCACTGGGCATGACACCATATCTCTCTTTCCTTTGCTTCTCAGATGCTTGTCTTGGCAATGCCTCTATGAAATGAAGAACAGAATGCTGGGAAAAGAAGAGAGGAAAGGATAGAAAGATCCTGCTATCAGATATCAGAGTTCTGTTGACAGAAAAAAGAAATAGCAAAATTGTAAAGTAAGTTTACTGACTTCCTTAGAAGGTTTCTATATAGGAGTAATGATTTATCCAGAAAATGTAGCTTCTCTCCCAATTCACAGTCTTCTATTCCCAAGCGAAAGCATTGTCTGTGAGACAGCTAAGTAAGTATTGATGGTTGCATATCTGAAGAAGGATAACTTTTCAGGTGGAGGAAGTAGCAGGCTGGGGTAAGTGTCCTGTCAAACAGAGGTGCAGAGCATTGGGGATGCAAAGCTTAGCCCTGAGAGGAATCTGCAGTCATCTCTTCCTCCATGAACACAACAAATTAGTCTCTTAGAGGGAGCAATTTCATTCGGAAGTGAGCTGAGAGCTTGATGCCCGGTGTCTCCAGAGAGACAAGAGACAGAGACACGAGAAAGGACAGAAAAGTCTGAGAAACGGGAATGATATTGGGACACTGGGGAAAGCACTTACTTCTCCCTAACCCAGTCTCCCAGGCTTTCCCACCCATGGCTCCTAACTTACTGCAGCTAAGAGAGTGCAAGCCTCTCTAGAAGACCAAAATCAAACAGCCTGCCACTAGCTTTGGGAGTCCTAAGAAACACCTTCCCGGCCCCTAATTGGTCTTGGTAGGCCCTTAGATCATTCAGTCTGCAACTTACCAAAGTGCCAACGTGCAGCTGGGCTAACAGACCTCCCACAACCACCGCTCTACTCATAACTGAATCTCAGGGGAAATGCCTACAAAACCTGCTGAATTCTAACTAAGCTGTAATAAAGGGTCAGCTTCAGTCTGGGGATTCTGGGAATACACTGCTGGAGGAATCTGCCTGACTGGACAGTAACTACAGATCCCTCTTTTGGTTCAAGTGGCTGGATGGGGTACCAAGGGAGGCTTATGCCCTTGGCACTTTACTGCAACAACTTTCCATACCCCCTGAATCCTCCCTGCCCCCACCTTTTAAACTATGCTCTTGGACCTCCATCCAATGCTGACTCTTGAGCTCCAGTCATCCTGTTTGGTGATGAGACCTTAATCAATACGACAACATAAACTACAGCATCTAAGACCAATACCCTATGACCTGAAATTCTAACACAAAACTGTTACAGCAAGACTGGGAAGGAAATCAGTCTAAGTTAATTTTACAGAAATAATCACAAAGCACCAAAAAGAATGAGGAGTGAGAGGAATACACCCCAATAGATGGATCAAGGCAAAATTCTGGGGGAAATCCCTAATAAACAAAACTAACCAAACTACTGGGAATAGACTTCAAAGTAAATATCTGGATGATGCTCAGTGAAATTAGGAGAACAATGAATGAATAAAATGATAAATACAACAAGGACGAAGAAAATATGAAAAAATTCCAAACAAAAATCACAGAGATAAGTAATGCAGTAGTTGAACTAAAATATATATATATATATATATATATATATATATATATATATATATATATATAATAGAGGAGTTGAATACTAGACTCATTGAGAGTGAGAAATAAATTAGTGAGATGGAAGATACAGTAGTGGAATTGACCAAAAAAGATCAACAAACAGAAAAAAAATTAAGAAAAATGAAAACAACATAAGAGACTTATGGGGCAGCATCAGGAGGAACAACATTCGCATGATAGAGGTTCCAGAAAGAGAAGAAATAAAGGAGCAGAGATACTTTCTGAAGAAATAATATTCAAGAAATTCCCCAAACTTGGGACAAAAACAGATATCCAGATCTAAGAAAATCAAAGAGTTCTAAATAAAATAAACTCAAACAGGAACACACCACAGCACATTATAATTAAAATGGCATAAAGTAAAGAAAAAAGAGAAATCTAAAAGCAACTAAAGAAAAGCAAAGTGTCAAATATAAAGGAAACTCCATAAAACTATCAGTGGATTTCTCAGCAGAAACTTTACATGCCAGATGGAAGTGGCATAAGATAGTCAAAGTGCTTATTCTTACAATAGTGAAGCTATGGAAACAACCTAAATGCCCCAAATCAGATGACTGGATCAAGAAGAGGTGGTATATATACACAATTGAATACAGCAATCAAAAAAGATAAACTCATCCCATTTGCAGCAACATGGATGGAGCTGGAAGGGATAATTCTCAGTGAAATAAGTCAGAAGGAAAAAGAAAACTACTGTACGGTTTCACTTACAGGAAGAATATAAGGAAACTGAACAAGGGGTGAGAAAAAAAAGACAAAACTTGCAAGCAAATTATATAACTGAGACATACTATAAGGGAAAGGGGGAAGAAGGGACAAAAAAGGGGAGAGAAGAATATAAGAGACTACAGTGATGGTTCATGGGTGATCTCATATTTATTTAGAACCAGGTTCAGAGCAGATGGACAAGTACATGGAGGAATGTACACCGGTAGGGATGTGTTATCGGGCATGCCGCATCATCTGGTACAAATTAGGGTGGACCAGCTTCACTAGCAAGTTCTACCAAACCTTCAAATACAAACTAACACTTATCTTCTAAAATTCTTCGAGAAAACCTAAGAGAATCTTTCAAACACTTTTTTCCTGAGAACAATTATTACTCTGAAAACAAAAGTAGACAAGAACATATTCCTAACAAACACAGAAGCAAGTATTCTCAATAAAATATTAGCAAATTGAATTCAACAATATATTAAAAGGATAATATACCATAATCAAGTGGGATTTATCTCAGGGGTGCAAGGATGCTTCAACATCTGCAAATCAATCAATGTGATACACCATATAAACAAAATGAAAGATAAAAATTGTATGATCAACTCAATAGAAGCAGAATAATTGAGAACAGTCAACTTCCATTTATAATAAAACCTCTCAAGAAAGTGAATATAGAGGTAATATACCTCAACATAACAAAGGCCATCTATGACAAGCCCACACCTAATATAATTAATACACAATGGTGAATAACCAAAAGCTTTTCTTTAAGATCAGGAATACAACAAAGATGCCCACTCTTGCCACCTTTATTCTTCCATTTACAACAACATGGATAAACCTGGAGGGCATTATGCTTAGTGAAATAAACCAAACATAGAAAGATAAATAATGTACGGTATCACCTATATGTAGATTCTTTTTTTAAAAAATCATAGAAACAGTGAGTACAATGGTGATATGGTACAAACATTCACTGCTAAGGTGAATCAGTCCTGAGAATATAATATACAACATGATAATTATATACAAAAATTACTGTATTTTATATTTGAAAGTTGCTGACAAAGTAGACTGAAGCATTCACAACAACAAAAAAAGATAAGGAAATAACTATGTGTGGTGATAAGTGCTAATTAAATTGATGGTGGTAATCATTTTACATTGTACATATATATCAAATCATCCCATTGTACAGTTTAAATATACTCAATTTTATCTGTCAATCATAACTCAATAAAAAAATCAATAGCCAGCTGCACAGCCCCACACTGTTGCTCCCAGGAAATAATGGAAATAGCAGTGACTGAGTCCTCAACCCAGTCCTATAACTTTGCTAAATCCTTGAAGGGACTTATTCCTCTCTACGGAGCTCTGAGCTGGGCACTGTTATGATTCCCCATTTTATACATGAGCTCACTGAGGCTCCGAGCGGTGAAATGACTTGCCCAGTGTCACATACCTAATGGAGAGTGGCGCTTAGATGCAGAGGAGGATAGCTTGGCTCCACAATCCCTGCTCTTAATTATGATGCCACATTGGAAGTCACTAGAAATCTCTAAGATGTCCCTTTGAGCACCTTTTCTAAGACATTACCAGTACTTAGGTCTCATAGGGGGATATAGAAAAGGGCAGGGAAAGTCTACATTTTTTACTATCAGTTCTGAGGAAACTTTGGTATTTTCTGACATTGTTTGGTCAATTTCACAAAAATGCACCTAATTTCCTGCTAACAATCTTATGCAGCAAATCTCTTGATTAACTCTAGCGGTAGGGATATGGAGGAGATTAGATGTGAAAACTCTGACCATGCTCATACCTCTCAGTTTTCTTTTACCTTAACTAGTTGGAGGGTGCTGTTATTCAAAAATTAATTCAATAAAGGCTACTTTTCAGGATTGGCAGCTCTAAGTAAGTAATTTTAGAAAAGCAATTTCACAAAAAAGAAAAAATGCACTCTATGTGTGGGCTTCACATTACAAAACGACATGTAAGGGTGTCATTGGTTATAGTAATAGAAACTCAGAGGGGAAGTAGGCATCAAAGGAAGATAAATACATTAAATCTCTTTCTTACAGACACACAAAACAATTTTCTCTTCAAATGCTTAGAGAAGTAATGTAATGATTCAGATAAAATGGGTGCCAAATTCCTACTCTTGAAGAAAGGGATGGATGGAATTTTTTTTTCCTGAGAAATGACCACAAGGATCAAATTCCCTAGCTAATTCCTCCTCTCTATTCCCCTTTGCCTAAATGTTTTCCCTTTTGAAATGGAAAACATGAATTGAGAGATGGTCCATTGGCCCAGCCACCCATTGTGAAGAAAGGCATCATTGGGGCCTCTGGGTATACTCAGTGGCCAGATCTGTGGTTCAGCTTCCCAGAGATAAACTGCTTTCTCGTCATGCTAAAGGTGGTCAGTTTTTGGCAGATAGGTCCCCACTAACTAAAACCATGGGATACTTAAAAGATAAATCCAAAGGCGAATTTATTGCTCCCTACAAGAAAGTTACTTGTTAGTTACCTGTAATTAGAACGTTACCTGTAACTGGTCTTTCTCCAGAGAACTCCTTCCTGATACATCAGTCCACTTAGGGGAACAAATTGTGGGTTAGACAGTCACTTGATTAAGACAGAAAAACGCAGTTTCCAAGTTCTTTACCTAGCTGTGGAATTGACTGTTCCGGTGACAACTCACCCTGGAATGGCAGGTATTTGACCAGCATGCCTCCATTTCCTCTCCCACGCCTGTGTAGACTTCATTAACTGATCTTAGCACTCCTTCCCACAGAGCCCAGATCCAGTCTCAGAATCCTTCTCAACACAGCACTCTAACACAGACTCTTGGTACAAACCAGGAGCTGTATCCACATTGGTTTCTGTGCAACATGATAGCCCAGTAAATGTTTCTTCTTCCCTATCCAAGTTTAAAACCAATTAAGGAATAACATATAGGAGAGAGGTAGTGATCAAAATGCTAGCCTCTAATAAAGGCCAGCGTACTGGAAGGTGAGGCTTTAGATTTCTGGGCAAAACTCTCGCTTACACTTGATCTCTGGATTAGACAGGTACCCACCTACTCAGAGGCAGCACCAGAAATCTACAGATTTCCCTGCTGAGTTTCCCTCCTGCCAATAGAACAGACCAGACATCCCCTTGTTACAGACAGCAGAGCTGCAGACAGGCAAGAAGGGGCTGAGCAGCGCACATGAAGTTCTTTCTCCTGAAGTCCTCACCACATACCCCTCAGATAAACCTCTCTTCTCTGAGTGAGGAAGGGGAACTCCCAAGAACTAGCAGTTCTTCCCCTATGGAGTGGTTCTCACACTTTAGAGTGTGCATCAGAGTCACTGGAAGGCTTACTAAGACAGATTCCTGCACCTCAACCCATCTCTGAATCTGCAGGCCTGGCTAGGTTCTGAACTTTGCATTTCTAGCAAGGTCCCAGATGCTGCTGCTGCTGCTGCTGGTCTGAGAACCACATTTTGAGAACCATGGCTTTACTGGAAGCTCCACTCTTAGAAACGTTCTTCCAATCAACCCCAATGGATCACGTTTAACTCATAAAACAGTACATAATTGCCAGACCTAGGTTATAAAAGATTAGTTTGCTCAACACCAGATAAAAATAACTTTTGAAAAGTCTTCCCCAGGCCTTTATAAAGCTCATGTACACACAATTCTTTAGGAGGAACATGTAAATTTCTATTCTTTTCAGGGGATGGGGAACAGAGCACACCCCAGGGGCTGATGTTGCACGGGCCACACTTTGGAAAACACTGGGTTGAACTAGAACTTCCTTTAGTTGCATTTAAGACCTGAGTGTGTCCTGATAAACATAGCTATTCCTTGTGTTCCCTCATTGATTCTTTCATGAAATCAGCACAGATTTATTTCATTCTCATTGTGTCCCAAACACTGAGCCTGGCACTGGGATATGAAGATGAGTGATGGCAACTTCAGGGACTTACACTGTGAGGGGTGGGCTGTGGAGGGTCAGTGTTAACTAGAGGAGAGTGCACCAGCACTGCAGCTCTGGGAACAGAGAAGGAAGAGCACACTCTGCTGGGCAAGGAAGGGGGAAGAAGTGCATGGGAAACTCAGAGACTTCCAAGAGAAGGGACACCTGAGCAGAGTCTTAGTGGAGTAGCAACCTGGCCCACATACCCAAGCTGAAGGAACAGTGTTCCCAAATGCAATGGAAAGAAAGAGCTGGTGAGGCAGAAGCACCAGTGCTGGTGGGGTGGTGAGCTAGGAGGCTCGAGGGATGAGCAAGGCCCAGGTACTGTGTGGTACCTCATAAGGCATCTGGGAAGGTGGGTCACTCCTGCAGCGGCTCCTCTCATTCCACTCAAGTTAGTTTTGAGGTGGTCTTGTCACAGAAGATAATGTCTCCATTGCTGATCAGCAGGCTCCAGATGGCTGAAGACACACCCTTCCTCCTGCTTCCCCCCCACATCTGCGAAACAAGCAGGCAGGAGTGACTGTCATAAGCTTGGTGTTCTCTGCTGCACCGTACCGCTAGAAATAAGGATTCCTCCATTTCATGTGTCAGTCCAGGGCTGGGGCCTGTGGTGACAGGCCAGGATGCAGGGCATACTCATGTCCTTCCTGTGTCCTTCCTGTGTGCCCTTCTTGGGCCTGCGCCATGTGGCAGCCAGACATCCCAATGGACACCTGTGTGTGGGAGAAGAGCACTGTGGCTTGTGTTTAGATACTACCCGGATGTTGACATGAGCCTGCTCTTTGTCTCCTTACTAGCTGAGGACAAGGAGGGAAAGACAATGAGAAGACTTTTATAGAATCTGTGGGTTCCCTTTAAAATAGTCTTGAGCTCAAAGAGTATCTGAGACATATGTTTTCACAGCTATTTTTTCCTTGTTTATTTTCCCAACTAGTCTTGGAAAGTCTATTTCACAGCACATTTTGCCTATTTTGATTTTCCAAACCAGATTTAGCAATTACATTTCACAGTGCATCAGAGATATAAACATCTCTATTGAACTTCATGCAAACAGCCAGCTCTCACTGGTCCAAATAATGCAGCTCTACTTAGAATTCTCTCAGTCCCAGTGGACGGGGTGGGGAGTCTCTTTGTCATTCCTGCATTGTTACTTGAATAAAAATGACACATTCCAAGGCCTGAGTCTGGTATCAATTTGAAACTTAACCTAATCCCAACTTTTATTTTTGAAACATTTGATAAAATTTACTTTTCTTAGAATCAATTGCTTAAATGGACTTCCTGAAGACCTGAAATTGGCACATTTCATTCTCTTTCATATTATCCAGTCAGCACTTTAGGAATAGAGAAAGGAGAAGCACCAGCAGAGACAAGATGAAGACCCTCACTTTAAATAAACGACACAGCTTTATGACTTCCCATGGTTGTCTCTGTAATAACCTTCAGAGACCAGAACCTTTTAGGGATTCACATTGTGTGTGTCATACATCATCCCCAAAGCCATTTTGGCCTCTCAACTGATTGTAGAAAGATGAGTGTATTGATCAATCTTTTCCTTATTTTAAATCTGTGTAGATGAAAATGAGAAAATGCGTCCGTTTAGTTAGGAATGGATTTATGATGATATCTCTGTTCAGCCAAAGTGAGGGTAAGACTACAAAGACCAGTGATCACGTGGACTGGGATGGTTATATGACTCCTCAATGGCTCTCAGAGGGTTTATGGTGGCCAGCTTCCCAGACTGGTGCATATCTCAGCCCACATGTGGTGGTAGAAGGTTTATTGAGAGTCTGGATTCTGTATTTATAAAGCTTCCATTACCTGCTTTAACTGGGTGTTAACTTGATAAAGAACTTCACTTATAGTTTAGGATTGTCTTTTCCTCACTTTTATGAACTGCTAAAAATGTTTGCAACAGTCAAAATGTGGAATATCTTCTTTTTTCCTCCCTCTCTTTTTCTTTCTCCTTTTCTTTCTTCTTTCCTTTTTAAATTATGGGAGCACATTTCTGGGTTCATGCTTTGTACTTTTTTTCAATTGTTATAAATATTTAACATATTTTAAAAACCTTTTAGCAGAAAGAACGGAGGGCTAGCAAAACCAACTCTTCCTTACCATAAAAATATAGTCCAAGTTCCAGCTCTGTCCCAAACAAGTTATATTGACTTAAGCATAACAATTTGCATCTTTAAGACTGGTTCCTTATTTGAATAGTGATTAATAATAGTGAGTAATAGTGAGTAATTTGAATAGTGAATAATAAAAATATGCCCTCTCTGTCTCACAAGAATGTTGTTAGGAGCCAATACGATGATATATGTCCATGCCATTTATAAAATGTTGGTTCTGTTGTGGTATCAAACAACCCAGCCAAACATTAACAAACATTAACAAACTACAAAGCTTCTGTATAGCAAAAGCGACATTAATCAAAACAAAGAGACACCCTACTGATCAGAGAAAATTTTTACACATAATACAACTGATAAGAGACTGATCACAAAGATCTACAAAGAGCTCACACAACTCAACAAAATTACTCAAATAAATTACTCCCTTTTGGTCCATTCATGCCACAAGATAATCAGATACAAATTACAGCTGTTCAGATATGTTCACCTAGTGGTTAATATCTTTAACAAATTGCCTTCATTCCAATCATTATCTCATTTATACATTCAGCTCCTGTCCCAAGACCATGAAATACCAGTTATTACGTTTGACCGCTAGAGGGAGCAAAGCCTTTTCATTTCCTTGTTCTTAAGTCAAGAGTTAATTCAGTTGAGCCATTAGCACTCAAACTCTCCTGTAGATAGAAGACATTTGTAAATATATAGAATGAAAAGTAAGCTGATGGTCCATAGTATGATTCTCTTTGGAAAATATGTCAGAAGAGAAAATAAAATGTATTTTTTTTCTAGCTAATTTAAACTGAAAGGCATTTGTATGTTTGAGTGTGTGTACATACACATATACCTACATTGTCAGATACATATGTGTGTGTGTCTGTATCCTAAGTCTGTCCACTGAGAAGGCCTAGAAACAACAACACCCAAAGAGCAACAAGTACACCTAGTACCGATATCTTGGTTCCTAAATACCATTCTCCAATAAAACATGGCAGGACTCCTTGAAGAGTCCTTATATTATAGTCATTACAGAGATAGGGCAGGATAAATATAAGATAAGCTTAGAACAACTTTTGGTGCCATCAAGTATGGAAGCACTCCAAAGAGTTATGGCAGCATGTCAAAGAACCCAGGAGTCAACATGAAGGAACTTGGGACCATCTGAGCAAAATGTACATGAAAATGGTAACAAATTAAAATAAATCATCATGAATCCAACTGATATAAACAAACAAATAAATAAATATAAGGGAGGAAAAAAACAGCTCTTCTTATAACTCCAATTAACAAATGTAGAAGAAATAATGAAAATAGAAGATCACCATTGAGCAGATACCACAGTCATTTGTTATCACTGGCCAGAACCATCAGTGATTGCTAAGATTAGTAGATGAAAGTTTGGTTAGAAGCAGGATATTTACCTATGATCAAAGGATCTCCCCATAACACACTTGTTAATTATAAAGGGGGAAACTACGGACTTATAGTGGAGAAATCTGAATACTCCCTTTACTAAGTGATCAAAGATAACATCACCAGTTATAAAGCACATCAACATCCCGTACCTCCTGATATGATGCACCAAGAAGGACCCAACATCATTCCTGTGGTATTTGTATCAAATATACATAACCTCAGTACAAATCCTAAAGACTCATAAGACTAATTCAAATTGAAGTACAGTATTTTTCAAAGGTGCATCAAAGACTGAGGAACTGCTACACATTGCAGGAAATTAAGAAGACATGACAACTAACTGCAATGTCAGATCCTGGAATAGACCAGTAAAGGAAAGTAGTGGAAAAACTGCTGAAGTTCCAATAAGGTCTGTAGATTATTTAATAGTTTTGCATTAAACAGTAATCGGTATTAACAAATAACTAGTATTAATAGTTTTGGTCATTGCATCTCCTGCTCATGGATTGGAAGAATTAATATTATCAAAATGGCCATCCTACTTAAAGCAATTTACAGATTCAACACTATTCCAATAAAAATTTCAATGAAATTCTTCAAAGAAATAGAACAAATATTGATGAAATTTATATGGAACCACAAAAAACTTCAAATACCCAAAGCTCTCTTGACTAAAAAGAAGAATGAAGGCATCACACGCCCAGATTTCAAACTATACTACAAAGCCATAATAAATAAAACAGTATGGCACTGGAACAAAAACAGACACACAGACCAATGGAATCAAATAAAAAACCCAGAAATAAATTTGCACATTTATGGACAACTAATCTTTGACAAGGAGCAAAGAATATGCAATGGAATAAAGACAGCTTGTTCAATAAATGGTGCTGGGAAAACTGGACTGCTGCAAGCAAAAGAATGAAGCTAGACTACTATCTCACACCATGCACAAAAACAACTCAAAATGGATAAAAGAACTGAACATAAGACCTGAAACCATGAAATATATAGAAGAAAATATAGGCAAGATATTACATGGCATACATCTCAGTAACATCATTAACGACACATCCCCTAGATCAAAGAAAGTGAAGGAAAGGATGAACAGCTGGTAGTACATTAAACTACAAAGCTTCTGTAATAGCAAAAGAGACATTAATCAAAACAAAGAGACACCCTACTGATCGGGAGAAATTTTCACACATAATACAACTGATAAGAGACTGATCACAAAGATCTACAAAGAGCTCATATAACAAAAACAAAGTAAACAACCCAGTCAAAAAAATGGCAGAAAAGCTAAAAAGACACTTTCCCAAAAAGGAAATGCAAATGGCCAGCAGGTATATAGAAAAATGTTTAATATCACTTATAATCAGGGAAATGCAAGTCAAAACCACAACGAGATACTACCATACACCAGTGAGAATGGCACATACTAAAAAAAAACCAACCCAACAAATTAAAAAGGAAACAACAAATGTTGGCGAGGATGTGGAGAAAAAGGAACTCTTCTACACTGCTGCTGGGAATGCAAACTGGTCCAACCACTGTGGAAAGCTGTGTGGAGGTTCCTCAAACTGCTACAAATGGAGCTTCCATACGACCCAGCAATACTACTTCTGGGAATCTACCCAAAGGACAAAAAAAAAACAGTTACCCAAAAGGATAGATGCACCCCTATGTTTACTGCAGCACTATTCACAATAGGTAAGATATGGAAACACCTGAAATGCCCCAAAATAGATGACTGGATCAAGAAGAGGTAGTATATATACACAATGGAATACTATTCAGCAATCAAAAAAGATGAACTCATGCCATTTGCAGCAACATGGATAGAGCTAGAAGGGGTTATGCTCAGTGAAATAAGTCAGAAGGAAAATGAAAAATAGTTTCACTTATAAGAGGAATATAGGGGAACCAAATAAGGGGTCAGGAAAAAAAATAACAATAATAACAGATAAATAAAAACCAACAAAATTAGCAGACAACTATAAATCAGAGACAGTATGCAAGGGAGGGGTGGATAAAGGAATCAAAACAGGGGAGAGAAGTGCACAAGGGACTATGGTGATGGTTCACAGTGAATTGGTGGTGGGAATTTTATGGGGAATATACCTGAAAGGTGAAAGCATACAAGCATGCATTGTACAAAAATGAACAATGATGTAGTGTATACATACACACACACACACACACAAGTATATATAGATATAGATAAATTTTAAAAATCAATTAAAAATAGTTTTAGTCAGGGCCTCCCCGGTGGCACATCGGTTAAGCGCTGCGCTGTGGAGCTGTCGACAGCGGCGATGTGAGTTCGATGCCCAGCCAGGGAGATTCCCACATGGCAGGCAGATCCCTCCTGCCCCGCCCGCTGCTGACCTCAACAGTGTGTTTCTGACTACCTACCTGTGCTGCTCCCCACTCTGTCTCCGGTGAACCCTCTCGCCGCCCCATGCCTCTGGCCTGTACCCCAGCTTGTATGTATAAATAAATAAATCTTTTTAAAAAATAGTTTTAGTCATTGTATTGTTATTATGTAGGATGCTGACATTAGAGAAAGTTGACTAAAGGGTATATATGAAGATACTTCAAAATAAAAGGTTTAAAAATCAAATCAAAATTAAGAATTGGGAAATATTTAAATACCACTCACCATATGCCTGACATTGCTCTAACTCACGTTATGTCATTTAACCCTTGCCCAAACAATTGAAAAAGATGTTCTATTTTTTGGATGAGAAAATTGAGGCAAAAAAAGCGTTAATTTCCCAAAGTCACACACTCATAAGAGGTGGAACTAGGGTATGAATAACAAGCATTTGGCTTTGGAGTTCCTGATCTTAATATAACTTTGGGTTGCCTTTCATATAATCACCAAACACTTAGCTATCTAGCAAAAAAAAAAAAAATGTTGAGAATCTATGAAATGAAAACTCGTATGCCAAATCCACAGTCTGCAAAGATGTACAGGACAAGTTCTCAAGAAGTTTTTATTCTGGAAAGGATAATAATACTCAACAGTAGCAGCACCATTTTCTAAACATCTATTATGCCTTTTGTGTATGCAATATTTTGGTTTTAATTTAAAAATAAAAGTAAATCTCAAAAAGATTTAATGATCTCTCAAGGTAACACGGCTAACAGTGGTAGGGTCAAGATTTAAATGCACATTTGTACTCATTTATTTGACAAATATTCGTTCATCACTATTGTGTTCCAGGAAGTATGTTGGGTAATGGGAATGCAACAGACACAAGTGCAGACAAAGGGCCTTTCCTCAGGAAACTCTTGCATTCTATCCACAGCTTTTAATAATGGAACCAGCTTCATATAGCTCAACCCTGGTCCTTAATCTCTTAATACATATTTTCTTCATTTTTTGAAAGTTCACATTATGCTACTTTGCTTTCATGAAACACCTTCATATGATAAGTATCTGTTTTTGAGAACCAATCAAATTTGAATAGGATTTTCTCTTTCACGACCAAAGTCGAAAGTGAAAATTAGGTTCAGCATTTGTTTTGTGGCAGCTGTTCTGGAGACAATTTGTACATCCTGAGCAGTGAGAGTGGACTCGTCGAGCTCCTTCCCTGGGAAATATTCTATACAGAATGTATATTTACTATATCATTCCTGCTTTTACTATATGTTAGTGTTATTTCAGGTTTTATGTGCTATTTTGCATGATTTGGTAGGTTCTTCGGGGGCTTGGGAAGCACTCATGTAAATTAATGGTAATTGCTTCTTTGCTTCTTTGCTTTGTTTTTTGTTTTTTTTTTTTTGTCCTTTGGGTAGATTCCCAGAAGTAGTATTGCTGGGTCGTATGGAAGCTCCATTTGTAGCGGTTTGAGGAACCTCCACACAGCTTTCCACAGTGGTTGGACCAGTTTGCATTTAGACATAGCAACTGTAGCAAAGAAAACTTTGTTTCATTGAAATGCTCTATTTTCCAGTGTGGGGAAAACCTGTACTTTAGCTCCCAAACTTTCTCACTGACCTGCACTTTCTAACATCAGGAACATCCACAGGACCCAGCAAACCCAAGTATAAAATATAGCTTGATGGCAACCATGGAGCACTTCAAAGCAAAGAATCCTTCTTTCCAGATCCATAAGCTGGAGCCACGGACAAAGACTCAAGATGGCCTTCTTGAGCCTTGGGGCTTGGACTTGGCCAATCAGAAAGACAGAGGAACAGAACTTGATCATCTGGTGAAGTCTGATCATTCCTTTCTACCCTCTTCCCAACTTTGACTAAAAAAATAACAGTAAAAAAATTATTGATACCTTAATGTTGAGTTCTGTGAGCACCAAAAACCTCCAGCCTATATACCTTTCTTGTGGTTGCTTATTCCAAACCTTAGAACATGAATAGGTATAATTCTTGAAATAGCTATAGATCTAAAATTTTACAACAGACATCACATAATCGCTAGGTATTACTTATCAATGAAGTATCCATTTGGGAGCATAGAGTCAGAGAAGTTCCCTGTGTTACTGATTCCATCATCTTTTATTTCTTTAACCCCTCCAGGTGGGATGGTACAATAACTCTGGGGATCATGGCTTTAGCAAGCCTAGTGTTGTGAGAGGATTGATTCTTGGCCCCCTCCTCCAAAGTCACCCCTAGACTATAGTGTTGCATTTCTCCTTTAAACTTATTTTTCAACTACAAATAGCCAGGTCATTCTCTTGAATGCCTGCATCCAAGCCCTGCATTGCATTCAGGGACACAATTCCTTGCCTCAAGACCCTACTCAGGACTTCTGGGACTAGATATCTTATTTGCCTCTCCTTCCTCAGGCCCGATTCATAGACCCTTGACTCCTTCTGTGTGACACCATGTTCTTCCTGCCCTTTGCTCTGCTGCCTACTGTTAGATTTAGTTGATAGAGGTGCCCCATTGACTTGGCTCTTTTGTCTCCTTAAAACTGGTCAAGTCAGTTGCCCTGACCTTGTCCCTGTCCAATCTTAACTAAAAGATACCTATTCCTAAGTTTTAAGCTCAAATGACTAGAATAATGATGGTGTTGATATGAAGAACATAGTTAGGAGAAATGGTAAAGATATATGTTAGATATAATGTAAATGGTACAACTGTTAAATGCAACAAAGCTGAGAGAGCAACTGAGAATGGAGTTTTAAGTGAGAAGTTTTATTGAAACTAAGACTAAATAGATCTTCAAAGATACTGTAGCTAAAACCAAGTTGCTTCACAAACAACATGTAACTATGGCCTATTGAGACCAACTTGGTGTTGATGGTCTCCTGGTTTGTCCCTGTATTGGTTGCATCAGTACAGATGACTGAGTGCCCCCTCCACTGGAGCTGGCCTCTATTCTGGCTTGTCTGTGGCGTTGTGACAATGATTATCAAGCAGTTGAGCTATGACCTCAGGGTTTATGAAATATACATAGTAACTGTAGAACCCAAAAAAGAACCTGCATTAATACTGAAACCATCTCTCCAAATCTGATAATATTAAGTATTATTCAAAGAATTTTATATTTACTTTTCTGTCTCATTTATCACTATTTGAGAATATTACTGAGAAAAGAAATTCTTGCCTGTGCCGACTATTCCTTTGACAAGCTGATTTCGTAAACGCACAGCTGACTCATTCTACAAACACTGAATAACTATATGACAGTCACCCTGCTTAGATAATACTCAATTCTAGGAGACAGTGACACCCAAACATTTCCTCTGTTAATAAATAACAAGAAAGCTTGCAAGTATACAATATTTGTTCTTTGAAAAACATCATAGCTATCTAGAGCTTTGTCAAGATAAAGTCTTCTCAAAATCTCCATCATATATGAATGCCACGCCAGCAGCAAAATGAGAGGCTGTCACAGATGCCTGGCTAGAAATTATTATGAAAATCTGAAAAAATGGGATTCATTGATATACATCGATAAAAATTACTCCTGGACTGAAAAAAAAAAACAACCTACCAATACTACCTCAGACTTGGGGGTTTCCCCAACGATAGGAATCTAAGCTTGGTAAGGTAAGAGAAACATGAAGCAAGTTTCTTAACGTAGATCTTACTTATCTCTAAGCAAAGAGTTAATAGTTGCCACTGACATCGACTATTATCAATCTCAAAGGATTCTAAGACCCTTGAAAGTTGTTTGGGTTTGGAGATACCTAATCTTTTGGTGACAAGACCCTTTCTATTGGGTTGGAGTGCAGTCACTTGGAGGAATCTCAAGTTTGACAGAACATCTTGTGTAGGGGAGAAGAGAAGAGCTGTAAAAACAACCTTGGAGAGACCAAGCAGAGAAAGGAAAAAAGCTTTTTAACCTAAAGCATTCTATTAAACACCTCAACAACTCCTTTCCAAATAGCAATACCCTTTAGACAAGGAGCAGAAGAAGAGTTAAACACTCCAGAGTTCCAGTTTCTTGCAAATTTGGAATTGATATCAAGAAATCAAGATATCAATCACTCACAACTTAGTATTTGACACATACTTTCAAAGTTTGTAGTTGACATTATCATGCTGACATTGACCAAAACCCTAATTATTGCACATGAACCTTGGCAAAAAAAAAGGTTAGGAAATGGAAAAGACTGGAGATATTTGGTCTGAAAATAGAATATGTGGACAACTAAGTACATTAGTATAGGGTCCCCTCAAATGAAATCTATGCATGATTTCTGTCACGAGATTTGTTGAAACGCAATCAAACTTAATTAATTTTCCTTGCAATTCTAGGAACACAGGATGGGTCATGGTGACGTCAATAACATCACATTAGGCTCACTAGAGGACATGAGAAAGAATGTTGTCATAACTGAAATAGAACAAATCCAGGCTCTATATGTACTTCAGTTGTACATGTGCAAAACTGGCCAATTCTAACCCAGAAATCAGGGCACAAGATAAAACATTCCAATGAAACAGAAGACCTACCCAAAAGAAAACTCTGAAGTAAATAATGGGGTGATGAAAGTTGTTCTAACCTGAGGAAGTGCAGGCATGATTTCTTTGTCCCCTTCCAGCTGGGGAAGAACTGAACATAAGACGTTTTAGTGCTCAAATTTAAGGTTTCTCAGCTTAAAGGTGATATAAAATTGCTAATTTGCCAAAGAAAATAACTTTTTAAAATGTTTCCAACACAGGTATCTGTAAATGCAGACATTTTTAATATAAATATTTATCTTTAGTAGATGAGTTGACCAAGAGTATGGGGTAGGAGGGATTAAACTCTGACTCAGGGAATAAGAATGGTTAGTCAAATCCCACTTTGCTTCAGAAAGCATTCAAAGTGTATAGTGACTTTGGAACTCTAATATCCAGTGACTTAAATTCCACCTTAACTTCTACAATAACAATTCATTCAATCACAATTTATTGAGCACCTAGTATGGCTGAAGGACTATGCTGGGTAAGACGGCTACAGAGATGACCAAGACAGACCAGATCTCTGCCCTTGACTTCTATTCACAAATGCAACTTCTTTACTACCAGTATACATTGCTTTAGAGCAGATCGAGAACAGAGAGGCCCCTCTCCTGGCACATTACTTTAGGGGAGCTGGTTCTGGCTCCCCTCCAGCCTCAACTTGCCCATGCCCACAACCCTCATCTAGACATCATTCCGGGTTCATAGCACCCCAGACTTCCCTGCTTAAAATGACTGCTCAAATTCCACGCTTAGAGTGGTTGCAGAGCAGCTATATGCTGGGGGTGTAGACAGAATTTGAATGTGTGGGCCGGAACATCCCTACATATGCAGCCAGGGCCTTCGCTGGTGGGAGGTAGACAGTGAAGGAAGTGGGCCCACAGCCAGGAGTCATCTCTCCTGGTTCCACCTTGTTCAATCAGACAAATGCAAGAGCCTGAGAATTGTAAATTTACCCTGGCATTCAGTGTCATTATGGAATTAGATTTGTTAGATTTGTCAAGGCAGATAGAAAGTATTTTATTTAACAGCTTGTTGGTTTGATTTATAACCTTTAAATATTTAGACACATGGTATGTGAGCCCTGCAAATGTTAAGGGTGGGTTGACCTTCAAAGCAGAGGGAGGTGAGGTTCGGGAGTGACATCATCATTCTGCTCACTCCTGGGGTTTTCCACACTCCCCATCAAAGGGCCGCTGAGGATCAGGCACACTTCAAAGAATGCTTATTCTCTGTAGAATCTACTCCCCACTCTGGTCACTATTTGTAGAGGACAGTGCTGCAAATTCCTGGTGTTTCGTAGAGAAAGCTGGCTACATTTTGTAGCCCAATTTCCTTGCATGCTGGTTAAGTGTTCATTGTCAAGTTTTAAGGGCATGGCCCCATTCCAGAGCAAGGAATCCCCATCTCCCCCATTGCTAAGCTGGCATTAAATAGTGCTGTACTGCAGAAGCTGATAAACTCCTTTTCTATGAAGTACAAAACCTTTTTTTTTTTAACCTGAGTGCCTTTATTGCTTATACTGTACAAATATAAGGGTGGGGGAAAGTCCAAGGGGGAGGATTGAGAATTGTCAGGTAACTGAGATAGGCTCAAAAAAAGAAAAAAAACAACACACTCCCTCATAGCCAAGCCAATCCCCTCCCCCATACCACCTCAGGATGTCTTTTAGTGAATTACCTAGTAGGGGAGATGGGGTTGGGAGATTAAAACCACAAAACATCCAAAGGTGCTGGCTTCTATGTAGGCTGATTGATTCTGCTATCTTCTTAGCATGGCATGGCTAAGGATAATTTTATACCCATAAGGTATAAAATTAACTTAGAATGATGGGCCCAGTAAGGGACAGTTCAGCAGTGTTAGACCTGAGATGACAATGAAAAGGCTGTGTCCCAGTGGTGAGGGCTTGGCCCCACATCTAGTTAGGAATACTGGCCATGGGACTTTGAACAAGTTATTTGCTCCCCCACCCCCACCCCGAGTCTTTGTTTTCCATCTGAAATTGGGAAACAGAGATTATATGAGGAGGAGTATAAAGCAAAATTAAGAGACCAGCTCACAGTAGCACTCCAAGGGTAGATGGCCTTTATGTGCCACCCACACACCTCTGATAT
The DNA here is from genome assembly GCA_004024925.1 of Scalopus aquaticus. Taxonomy (NCBI): domain Eukaryota; kingdom Metazoa; phylum Chordata; class Mammalia; order Eulipotyphla; family Talpidae; genus Scalopus; species Scalopus aquaticus. Next base: position 64,654 of record PVIJ01003025.1, on the reverse strand, counting down.
TTGTCCTGACATTTAGCCTCTCCCCCTATCTGGCTGCTGCCACCCAATTTGGTGCCCACTGTACCTGACACATGTACCCCTGGGATCGGCAATATTCTGTCCCTAGTGGTACTGGCAGTGGCAGAGGTGATTGCCACCCTATCCTCAGGCAACCTGGTCCCACTTGCTCATCTATTCCCTCCCAAACACTCAGCCTTCAACATCTGGATGAGTAACCACTTGAAAAGTACTGCAGTGTTGAAGGCTGTTCTCCCTAGAATGATGAAATGTGGAAGGAACAAAGAACTTTCCTTTAACACCCCCACCCCAACAAAGAGAAGGGGCTGGCCCCAGCATGCAGCGTAGCCCAGGAGTACACAGCACAGGCTCTGGAACCATACTGGCTGGCACTTGGCTCTGCCACTTGCTTGGTAAGTACATCTGGGCAACTTAATGTCTCTGAACATTAATTTCCCCCTGTGTAAATCGTGGCAAAATCACAAGAGACCTAAACAACAGAAGACTCTGGCTCAGTTTCTAGCAGGCAGTGAGTACTTGAAGGTAGCTGTTTTTGTTATTGTGATAGTAGTATTATTGATAACTCAAATTACAGTATACATGAGGTAATAATATAAACAAAATGCTACCTGGTTGTGGAGGCTACATTCGGCCTAGGGAGGGCAAAAGAAAGAAGTGGTTAAGAAAAATATCAGAAAGGAGATAGTCCTTAATATGGGCCTGGAAGGGATATCAGAACTTCGCCAGGTGTCAGGGGAGGAGGTGGGGGCATTGCAGGCAGAGGCCCAACACTGTCATAATGGAAGTGATTGCAGATCTGCCTCATGTTCTCTGAGTATGGCAGGTAAGTTTGGGGGCAGACTTGGAAGGACCCAAAGGTCTGCAGTGCCATGCTAAGAAGATAGCAGAATCAATCACCCTGTAATATGACACTTGCTACTATTTGCTAGAAAAGAGGTGAGCAAGTTATACAGACTGAGGGGAAGGCCCAAGGTTTCCCATACTAAACACAAATACTAAGTGGGTTGTGGAAAGCACTTTGTCATAATCAATATTAGTGTTGCCTGTTGGCCCATTTGGGAATAACCCCTAAGAAAACAAGCTGCCTTTAGGGCTCAGGGCTACATAGAAGCCAAGGTATTCAACAGTTAATCCTGACTCAAAGGACCCACTTATTTGCAAGAAAATACATCTCTAAATTTGTAACTTAAAAAAATTAAAAGCCTCAGAGGATTATCAAGAGATTCAGCATGTGTAAACACAAATGTGTACTGTTTAAGTGCTTTAAAAAAAAATTGGAAGAATTTTCCCAAAAAGGTCTATGGTTAGGGGAGTTTAGATTTTTTTTCTTCTTCTTTTTCTATTTTGCAGCTGCAGCAGGGTAAGTTTAAAAAAAGAGAGAGAAAATGAAAAAAAAAAAAAAAGAAGAAGAAGAAAAAAAAAAAAGACACTGTAGCCAGCCAACTTCCTTTCCAAACATTTGGTCCTGAGTAGCTCCTGCAAAGAATAGTCAAGTGTAATAGACGTGTAGGAATGTGGCAATCCATTATTGCTGATTGCAGGTTTGGGGAGGGGTGGGTGACAGAAATTGGCTGCTCTGTTTCATTTGGTCTCCTTTGCTCTAGGCCATTTTACCTTTCTATGCCAGGCAGTTCATTCAGGTTCTTCCTCTAGCCACAAAGGTTTGATGGTTGGAGGAAATGCTCGAGGCATATTTTTTGCCCTTTCGTAACAACAGTAAGATATCATGGGCAGCATGCCAAGTGATCTTCACCAAGAATGAAAACAGATTAACCAGAGGTGGTCCTGGAGTCACCATTATTTTTTAATCAGTCCTTATGAGTGCTTCAGAAATTAACCAGTAATGTTCTGATACATTACATGAAATATAAATATGATTTATGTGTATTGATACAGAAGGATGTCCTAGATATATGGGACAAAAAGAAAAATGCTGAAAAATATGTTGGAGTAATTCTGATTTTATGATTCACAAGGGAAACAACAAATTCTGTTGATTTGGATAGGCAGGAATAAATGTCTAGAATGACACACATTGGGCTACATACCAGTCTCTATGTTGTGGTTTAACTTCTAGGAATGAATAAAAAAGGAGAGGAAGGAAAGAAGGGATCTACTTTTACACTTTTCACACTAAATATTTATATTTTATACTTAAGAAATGAAAGACAAAAAAAATGGAATAAAAATTGTCGTATCCATTTCATCATATTTTCACTCAAATTGGAGGGAATCTCTAAGACTCAGACAACTAACGATATCCTCTACTTTCTAGGGTGTCACACCACATGTTTAGTTAAAATGGTTGCCTGGGAAACTAATGTCAAAAGAGCTGAAGTATTTTGGACTGTGCTTTTCATCTCCTTTCATGCTTCGATGGGTTTATTTTTCTGGGCATATGATCTCCTCCATTTGTGTTTTTGGTGAATCTACCTATTCACACAGCCATGTGCTTCAAGGCTACCAGGAACTTGCAAAGAATGACTATTGTCTTTCACAAGGCACTAAAGTGCATCAGAGCTGGGAACTGCCCCAAAGAGTCTTTAGCTACTCTATAAATAATCTCTGGAACTAGCCACCAGTCACAAAGCAGTCCACAAGTCCGGTATCATTCAAATCCATGACCACTCAGGCAATCGGAACAGTGAGCTAGAGGCATATTGGTTGTTTGCAGCCTACTCTTGCAAGCTGAAACAAACAAACGAAAGAATGTATGGTAAAGATACAGGAAAAAATAAAATTGGAGCCTCCAGACTTTGAAAAGGAAGAAACCAGCACTGCTTGGGGAGTGCAGGTATTACATCCCAAGGACCGCTTCTTCAAGAACGAATTGGCTCAGCCATTTGCCATTTTGTGTCATTCTTTCTGGGATAGAGACTCTGAGAATTCAAGCTTAAGCTGCATGTTCATCTATAGCAAAAGGAAGGGCAACTCCTCAAAGGAAAAATCAAAGTGCTCTCTCCAGGAGAAAAAAGGAATTGGATATTGAAGAGGCAAAAGTAGCAAATACCTGCTGCAGGGACACATGCTGTCAGTAATGATGCAGCTCTCTGCAAGAGAAGAAGGAATTCCTAAATCTTATCACTCCTGCAGCACCCAGTTTCCTTTTTATCACTTAGGCCATCGGCTTTTTCAGATTCTTGAGGATTTGATGCAATGATTAGGGTATCCCCGGAAATAATGGCATCCTTTTCATTTACTCAATACTTACTTTACACAAGAGTTTCTCAAGAGTGCCCTATTAACATTTTAGGTTGGCTATTTCCTTGTGGGGAACTGGTTGTGCACTACACAATATTTAGTAGAATTCCTGGCCTCAACCTGCTAGACCTGCTAGATGCCAGCCACACACTTCCCCACAACCCCAGTCTTAAAAAGCAAAGATCTTTCCAGGAATTGTCAAATGTCCTCTGGGAACAAAATTGGCTCTTGTTGAGAATCTTTTTTTACCATGATAAATGTACTGTCACTTTGCCAGGCCTAAAACGTCAAGGTCCTGTAAGAACTTGCTAAATAGTTTTCTTCTAAATAGTCTCCTTCTCCTTCTAAATAGTTTTCATTCTTAGGCATTGGCATATACTTTTTAAGTCTAGAATGCTTGCCTCCTGGAGCACTAAGCAACTCTAGAGCAAAAAGAGGTCCACCTCCATGGAAAGGGCTGATGACCCCACAACAGCTTGTGGCCTCGCTCTCCTGAAAGGCTTGTCCTTGAACACAAGAGAAAGGAAATGATGTAATGTAATCAAAGGCTTTAAGTGCACAAAGGTATGAGACATATGGTATCTTTAGAGTCAGATTTGTCATGAGCTTTTTTTTTTTTAAAGATTTATTTATGCATGCAAGCTGGGGTACAGGCCAGAGGCGTGGGGCGGTGAGAGGGTTCACCAGAGACAGAGTAGGGAGCAGAACAGGCAGATCGATGGAAATAAACTGCTGAGGGGAGCAGCGGCAAGGCAGGAGAGGTCTGCCACACCATGAGGGAATCTCCCTGGCCGGGGATCTGGGCGTCGAACTCGTGTCACCGCTGCCGACAGCTCCACAGTGCAGTGCTTAACCGCTGCGCCACCAGGGAGGCCCTGTCATGAGAGGCTTTTTAAAACCTTACATCAGTCTCGCTGTGTTGGTTTGGAACTGTGACTAAAATATTCTAAAGCTTCTCAAAGCCAAGGCAAATTTTTGCTTCTGTCAGAGCAATAGATCCTTTTTATTTTGAAAAGTATTTGGAACGTGAGTATCAGCACACATTTTAGTTTACATGGCAAAACCAAACAGAACGCTTGATGGCTGAGCACCATCTTTGTTTCTGCCCACGAGTGTCAAGGAATGTTCCTAACAAGGTGTGAACCTGAAACCCTACCTCCTCCCATGTATATAAGTGCCTTGTTGCACAGTAACTAAATACAGATGTGGCTCTACCTTATTTAGGACAGGAAGTTAGATCAGGGCCAGGCTACATTAGATCTAGCTAGCCTACGCACAGCTCGCCAGGACATACACTGCACCTGCGGACTGCCCCGGACACCTTTCACAGGCTCACCTCCAAAGATCTGATAAGACCAGCTGAAGGCAGAGCTTCATCCTCTAATTCCAAAAAGGATGTTTTCAGCCAGATTTTTGTTTGACCCTCATTTCCGTATGGTCTGAAATATACAAAAGGAATTAACTGAGGGTAGAAAACATTTAATCCTTGCTTGCACAAAGTGTGGTTTTCTAATATATCACCAGCATTGGTACATTATTAGCACTGCTCTTGGGGAGAGCAGTGTTGAGAGTTGCAAGGACTTGGGCACAGCTTTTAAGTTGATTGACAGTCTTAAGCTTCCAAAGTAAATTTCTAAAACCCAAGTAATTTTTTCACAGACATGTGAAACTTCAGAATTCCAAAGGGAAAAGAAAGTTTTATTTTTAAAATAAACTTTTAAGTTTGAAAACAAAACCAGACAAGCAGTGCCCAAAGAACTGGTCTAAATTGAATTTCAAAGTGTGTCTTTGTGTCTGGAGGGCCCGCTCCCCACTCCCCACCGTTGCCCTAATTCTGGGCCTCATTTGCACTGCTCTGACTTCACGGCTGCTTCCTTCCCACATATCAGTGTTAGAGTCTCAGATCTTCTTTATAAGCAGCTTCTAATGTCCTCTCCTGAATCCCTTCCTGATGTCAGTGTTCTACTCAAAATCTCTAACCTCACTATTACATACAAAATAAAGCCCCCATTTTTGGCTATGGCAGTCAAGGCTCTCTAAGATTTGGTCCAACTTAATTTTCTATTTTATGCCTTATGTTCAGGATAAATGATGTCAGCTTTCCCTAAATCAGAAATTTACTTTTCTACTTCTATGCTTTTTCCAGGGCTTGCTTCCTGGGTGTGGGACCTGTGCAGTCACACAGGGTCCCATGTTTAGAAGGACTGTGAGTTTGGTTTATTGCTCTACTATTGCCATGTTTAAATTCTTAAATATCTTATCTTGGAATTGCATTTCTTAAGTGAAGTCCAATGGGTCAGTGGCACGCGCGCACGAGTAGAGATACCTTCACTTGAAAGTCTGCACCTGATGATTTCCAAACCATTCTCATGTAGTATTTGTGATCCTTCCCTGGCCCTGGCAGAGAATTCTGATGGTTCCACTGAGGGAGCGGAGTTAGAGTTCAGAGAGACCCAAAGGCTGTACCAGGTCAGCATGTTACCTTTCTGACTGAAAGAACGGGTGGAATGACAACAATGACTGTGATTTTTGTTTCAAGCAGGATTTGTTTCAAACACAGAAGACAATGGTGTTCTAAGAAACACACATGATCGAGGAACCCTATCATGATCTTTCTTGTTTATGTTTTTTCCCTGGATGAGCCAACTGCTTAATGCTGAAAATGATGACATAGAAAGAAAAGGAAAGTTAGGACAACCATTAGTTCTTTCCAGTCTTTTCTTTAGCTGTCAATCACTGCAGACTGTTGAGAGAATATGTGCTTATCAAGAGTGAGGCAAAACAGCTGAGTACATCTTGTGCCCGTCTCCACTGTTCATTTGTAAGTACAAAATACGTGTGCACAAGAAAACCATGAAATAAAAATTGTATTCATTTTGATGTTCTGCATATCAGTAAAATGCTTTCATACTTGCACTTAAAGCTAGCATTGAATAATATAAAAATAAACCATAAAATTCATACTAATTTAAAATTATAATTTCCTATACTCTTAATGACATTAAATATCAAATTAATAACACCATTACTAAAGAAATTACTGAAGAAAGGAAGACCTGTTATATTTTGTTCCTCCAATGGTACTTTTTTTCCCTTAACAAGCAGCCCGACATGGGCATGGACAGAGCTACTTTTGCTGTCCACAGAATATGTCCATAGAGACAAGATGGACCAAGAAGTTTATCTCCATTTATTGTTCCCACAACTAAGGGTGTCCCTCTTGGTACTCCAAGGTTACTTAAAATATTTCAATTGAGCTTTTTTTTCAGTACTAGAGAAAATCTTTGTGGTAACCCCAAGATGTAGAGGTTCTATTTCCACCAAAACTGAAGGTAGGCTACTGCTATAAATTGAATTAAGTTTTCCCCAGATTCATAGGTTTGAGTCACTAACATCCTAATGTGGCTGAACTTAAGAGTAAGGAAGTAACTACACTAAATGAGATCATAAGGATGGAACCCCTACCCAGTAGGATTAGTGTCCTTATAAAATACCAGAGAGCTTGTGTTCTCTCCCCACCAAGTGAAAATAGTAAGAATGTGGCTGTCTGCCAGCTACCAGAGTCTATACCAAGAACTAAATCAGCTGGAACCCTCACTTTGGACTTTCCAGCCTCTAGAACTGTGAGAAATAAATTTCATTTTTTAAAACCAACTAGTCTATAGAATTTCATAGCAGACAATTCTCCAAGCAGACAAATGCTCCACGACTCCTCCCACTGCTTATAGTAGAAATTAGCTAACATCAAAAATACTTTTTTCCCACGTAAAAGCTGCTCTGGCAGGAAATTTCCTAAAAGGATATATGGGAGGAGAGGAAACTTCATATTTTACCATTGTATAGATAATTACAATTGGAAATTGGGAATAACAATAGAAAGTGGTGTTTCCCAAAGTATAATTCATAGGTCACCCACACAAACATACTAAACCAGAGTTTCTGGAGGTCATCCTCCAAATTTGCACTTTGAACAATCACCCTAACATGTGAAAAGCTCTGACAAAGCCTCTGGGTGGAAAGACTGAGTTCTTGGTTTCTTCAAAATTGATGAAGAAACTCTAATAATAGGCACTATTGACATGCAAACCTATGTAGGGTGTAGATTAGCAAGTTATGAAAAATCAACAATAAAGGGAAAAATAGGGATAGAACAAAGAGAAACTGTCTCCCAGTCACTCCTTGATAAAGTTTCCCAATGACCTAATGGGAGGGAGTCAAGACAATGGCAGAATCCTAATGTAGTCAGGGCTATATATGCTGCTCAATAGGATGCTTATGTGACTATTGACTTAACTGTACATAATTTTATGTGCTATATGACTTTATTTTTTCTTATCTTTCAGTTTAGATTAAGTCCAAACATTAAAAAACTCACTTAGGGAACTTTAAGACAATATGCCATGCACTGGGCACTAGACTCCCACTGATCCTAATGGACCCTGGAATGAACACGTCAAATGCATCTTGCCTCATAGTCTTATCGCATCCAGTGTCTAGAACAAGGGTCTCCAGAATGTACCTCACTCCTATTCCAGGCCAGGCATCATGCTGGGCACTGGTCACCCATACCCGAGTTAGATGTAGTCCCAGCCTTGGGAAGGGGGAAGAATGAAAGAGGGAGCATTGGCACACTCAAGGAGAAGAATCACCCCACTTGATGTCCAATGTGCATCATATGGCTACAGTGACCCTTGAACATGGACCACTCACACCAGCCTGTCATTGTTAATTAATACACACATGTGTTGAGCATCAGCCAAGTACAAGACAAAGTCCTGGGGAAAGAGATACTGATGGGCACCATTTCTCATGGCTGTATACTAGCCCAGAGCTCAGAGAAAACCAACAAATTAAAAAGCCTCCAGAAAGCAACTCCTTAATGATACAACTGACCCATCATATACAATTTGTCAACTTTTTTTTTTCACATTTTAAAAGGACAGGTTTATTAGGTGAAAGAGAAAAAGAGGCACCTGCATAGTCACAGGCAGGCAGGAGAACTGTCACAAACTGTCAAATTTGAGTATCACCATAGATTTCGAGAAGACAAAAAATTTTCACTCTTTGGAACTACAGGATCTTACTCATCTAGTTTAAATTAAATTACGCTTAATGTATCCTGTGATTTTATTAAGTTTATTTGCTAAGTGTGGACTTCAGTAGAACTACTAAAGCACTGTTTTATCTAATAGATCTTTGTCTAAAGGTAGAGTGGGAAAGGAGATAAGCTTAATCGTTTTTTAGTTTTTATTGAAATTGACCTACATTATATTTAAGAGGTTTATCTTGGGGGGAAGGGAAGGAATCTCTGTAAAATAACAGACACTTCTAACTTTAATTTTAATCAAACTTCTGTCCCAAATATTCTTCCTTCCTTTGTCAAGTTTATTTGAGCAAAGGGTTTAGCATTTAAGGTGTATCAGTAGTCAATTCTTTTGAAATGGGCAATTATAATTTATAATTATCTAATGTCATATTTTTGATTCTTATTTTTAGTAATCATTTTAACTTTAACATCACTTAAACAATATCTTTCAGTTCTGTTTACTGTATATATTTCAGAGATTTGGAAAGATTCAGGGAGGCAACTTAGCATAAGGGTTAAGGTGTGAAAACATGATGGATTCAAACTTTGGCTTTGCTATTATTAGCTGCATATCCTTACCTAACCTCTTTGTCCCTTGACTTCCTCAGTGTCTCAGAGAGTTGTAATGAAAATTAAATCAGAAAATACATGTCAACCATTCTATATGGAGAATTTAGAAAGAAATTATATAAAGCCTTCAACAAACTATCCATTATTATTTCCACTTGTTTTAGCATCTTTATCTCCAAGCTCCTTCCATATTCCCAATAGGTGAAAATCTAATTCTAGTGTATTGGCTCATCGTTCTGTGCAGTCATTTCCAAAATATAGGTAGTAGTTGGGAAGTGCCCACTTGCTATGAGGAGGCGGTATAAAGGGAGCAGACCAGTTTAAAAAAGAACACTCTAAAATCTAAGCTGTTGATCAGGGTACATGGACTGGAAATAGGAAGGTTACATTTCTTGGGGTGATAAGATAGACAGACATTGTACACATAAGAAAATATGAACTCAATGGAGAAAAAGAATGCACACTGTAGCAAGGAAAGGAGTCATCAAAAAAAGAATAAATATTTAAGACATAATATTGCCAAATAGGTTCTCTGGAGGCTTCTATTGAGTAATGTCTAAGAAAAAATGGCTCATTTTTCCCACAATTATTTATGTATTCACAATAGAAATATTGCCTAATTGCCACAAGAGCACTTATAATAAATACTGAATAGCCTGATGTGTTTACCTTCCAAGGGTTCCTAACTACTTTACATGCAAAGAGCCCCTTGGACAATGTGGTGAAGCGCATGAACTTCATCACAGAGTAACAGTCTTAAATGTGTAAAATAAAATGTGTAGCAGGACAAGGGAATTATATTGAAATGCAGTTACTAAGACTTTTTAAATTCAAAAAACAAATTTGTGATGTTATTACATATATTTATTTGATGGATTGAACACACACATAAGAGCTGGCAGCACACCTATTAACTGCTGCAATCTCTAAGACTTCTGAGCATAAGTAATATTATGATATATTGGCAACAACCTGAATGTGGTATGAAAGTACCTATGATTTCAATCGGTGACAGTCACAGGTACTGCTTCTACTGCCGTGGTTGGTTTTCCATATTCACAGTGACAGAAAAGGGTAAGTCATGGGTGGGCGGGGGTGTTAAGGAAAATAAGGATATATTTTTTGCCTAATCTGGGCCCATGGACCCCAGGACTAGAAATCTTGCTTTGAACAAATGAAGTCAGAGAGAAGCAGGAGCTTTTCCTGGTCATATGTCTATCCAGTGTTACCTCCGCCAGTTCTGTTTACTGTATTCTTCTCATTCATATCCTTCATCACTTCCCCCAACTTCCTTTGGGCTTTGAGGACAAAGCCCACCCTGGCAACATCTTTCTGAAGCCAGGCTTAAGCCAGCCATTACTGGGAAGCCTCCCAGCAATGCCACAATTCTCTGGATCTAGTATCTAGCCCAATTCTCCAGCTCTGCCTGATGTGAACAAATGGTGTCAGTCTGGTTGCACAGCTCTCCTTGAAGCCCTTGTTCTTTGCCGCTGACGGTGGGATTTAGCATATCCCTCCACTTTTGTGAGGAAACTTGTGAGAAACAAGATACTTATCTGCCTTATTCCTATGTGGGAATCTCAGCAGCCACATGTCCTGGGAGACTCCTTGCCGAGGAGAGATGCTGGACTCTCCTGCCTCTGCCCAGCATGCCTGAGGATGCCCCTTGATGGCTCTCCAGGAACCCGCTCTCTCCTTTTGATGCTACAGACCCCCTCCCACTTCAATGCATGGTGGCCCTGGCCTTGGTATTTGCTTAAATATCATTATCTTAAAGAGACAACTTTGAGGGAAGACCAGGTATGGCCATGAAGCGGGCCTGGAGTATCTACAAAGATCATCTTCTGTTGACTTCCCTTATCCCAGTGCCATATTGCTGGCCCTGTCTCACCAGGATTTTCTTTCTCCTAACCCCCCATGCAGCTGTTTGAGGTCCCAAATATAGATAGCCAGTGCGTCTTGGCCAGAGATTGCATGCATGTGCAGAGTTTTCTCTTACACAACTAAAACCCACCCCTGCCTGTTGTCTAATTTTTTCAGGGTTGGAAATTTCCCAAGGGAAAGGCTACTTTTGTGGTACAGATGAGGAGTGTGTTTATGATAAATGGTCTGTCTCTGGGGTACCGGTTTCCTGTTGTGCCATGGAGGTAGAGAAAACAGCCCATTTTGGTTGCTTTATTTAAAGAAGGCACACCAGTGGTGACATAGAAGAGTAAACCAAAGAGATTGGGAGAAAGAGGAAAAATGAAAGAATAAACCTGGCCTATAATTAAAGATAGTCATATAATTTATAGTCCAAACCAGAATAAATGTGAGAGTGAAAGGCAGTTCTATTAATATTTCAGAATAACAAGTATATCACGGTGTTTGATGACCTTACCCTTAGAAAGTGATGAATTTGTAAATTGTTGTGCATTCTTGTGGTTTTCTCCAGAAGATGGTTCATAATTTTCACCATACTCAAATAGGCCTGAGGCATATACATTAAACATAATATATTGGCATTAGGAGCCAACAGTGTATACACATTCAGAAGCAGGTGGCAGAGTAGAGGGTTGGGGAGGTCGATTTGGTGACCCAACAACCTGCAAAGTTCCCCCCCCATTACTTCCTCCAGCTCTGCTGCACTCACCACAGGGGTCCCTTGCAGGATTACTGGCTTCAATTTTATTCCATTGCTTCCAGATTCTTCCCTAAGGAGGGAGCCTAGAAAAGAGACCCTCCCCTCTCTGGAAAAATGCTGGGCCAGAATTCCCTTCCCTATGTTGATAAAGGCATCACCTGCAGGTAGTTTCCATCAGACAGAAATAAGAATCTCAGTGTCCCCTCACTCTATCCAATTCCTTTCTCCTGTTGCACCCCTCATAGAAGAGGGGTTGGAAGGCCTGTTTCTTATCTGCACACTTTCAAACTCTGCTTCCCTCGTCCTTCTTCCACACTCTTGAGTTAAAAACAGTTAAGTTTTTACTTCCCCTCTAACAAACTCCCCCAAACACACCCAACACCCTCTTCCCATCCCACCGACTGCTGGGGTTCAAAGAGCATCAACTTTGTGACCCAACAGTCACTCTGTAAGAGAATTCTGGAAACAGTGATCTGTCTGGGTCTGTTATGCCAAAAAGAGAGAAAAGAAAAACTTTGAAATCTATGTCAACCACAGGAGTCAAATATCTGCCTTCTAGTTTGGGAGGTATTATTTCACTGACATAACAGAGAAATAAGACTTACAGGAGAAATAAAATTCATTAACTTAATACTTTCAAAATATTTTCCATATATCTAACCTAATGCTCATAAGTTTTTTCGGAATAGATACTTTTCACCATTCTAGGGAAATACATTCTAAACTTATTTAAATTGTTTTGAATGTAATCAATTGAGGAGCATTCTTGACACACTTATTTTAAAATATTACCAGCTTTACACTTAAAATTTGTGAGTTTTATTATAAGGAAATTATAACTCAATCAAATGCTTGTTAAAAAGAAAAAATTTGCATGCTATATTAATACACTTTATTATGTGGAAACATTTTTTAGGATAACAACTAGACTGCAATATATTCATACCTTAATGTAATAGTAAATTCCATTTGCCATTTTGTTAATTCAAAAGAGGTTTTCTTATTTTTCTTTGTTCTTATTAGTCTTTAATTTTTCATTTTTTTCACTATCTCTATCAGGTTTCGAATGAGGGCTAGAAATTAAGCAGCTCCTCATGTTTCTGTGCTCTGGAACTTTTTACATAACACAGGTATCATCAATTTTTTAATGTTTTAATGTCTGGAAAGGACATCTGGAAGTCTTCAGCAGTGAACACCTTGCACAGGTTCTTTTGGGGGAAGGTTCTTTGACATCCTCAATTACTTCCAGTTAGTAACTTTTCCACAATTTCTTTTGTTTAATGCTTCCTTTACAACTGAAATTTCATTGAGGTGTTTACATTTATTAATAAACCATGTACATAGTTAGTGTATATTCTTTAGGTGACTTGTTCCCTTTCCAATTGTGTTTTCTTTATAGATTTCCCAAACAGATTTATTTTACAGTTAGACAAATCTGGCATTTAATTATTAATTACTTTGATTTCTTTTTGTCTAGTTTTTACCTTGATCATCATCAGGGCCTTTTCTTTTATCTGTTTGTTCATTCTCACTTTTTCTCTTTTTTCCCTGCTTCTTTTCTAACTTGAATGCATCTCTTTCTACCTTAAATACCAATTATATTATTCTATTTCTCCAAAAGGAGTAGAATGAAATAGTACAGTTTATCTATTGCTAACCAGATTACATACAAATCTCTGAAGAGTAGTGGCCAATTTGGGGGAGCACAAGAGAACACAGAGTAGAGTGTAAGTTGAATCATGTTCAGAATTTCCCTTCAAACTGTCCTCAAATAAGCAGAGGGGGTGATGTATAGCATAATATTTACTGTTATTTGATTGACTCTCTCAGTCAACATATCTTTTCTCTGATGACATGTGATGTGAGGACCTTTTTATAAAATTTTTTGTCCATATATCTTATTTAATGAAGTGTCTGTTAAGATATTTGGTACATTTTTTAATCAGATCATTTGTTTTCTTACTGCTGAGTTTTAACATTATATATTTCAGACAATATCGTATCAGCTATGTCTTTTGCAAATATCAATCGGCATACATTTTTAGATTTCTTTTAGGAAAACTTTGGCATCAAGATCAATAAAGTGCTTAGTTAATATTCTATAACCATATGAAATATTTTATAAGTTAAAATATAGAACTTATTTTACATGTAATTTTAATCCTATTATAAGATACATATATATTGAGAGGTAAGATTAAAGTGAGAGCCAGGAAATCAAACTTAAATTACCATTGTTTTGTACCAAAGACACTGAATCTTTCAAATGCTTGCATTTTCTTTTTACTCCAGGAATGAGTGGTTTACAGCAGCTGCTGGGGATTGTGTATTTGTTGACTAGGAGAGCACCTGCCAGAATGGAGGGTGAGTCAGAATAGGTGCCACCAAGGAGACAATACTCGGGCTGAGTTTTGAAAGATTAGAAAGGTGTTAGCTGGGAAGATAAAGGAGCAAGAAGGTCCCTGGGCAACACACGTAATGGTGCAAAAGGGAGGTTGGGGACAAAATACAAGTGGGGAACAGTTCCAGCTAGCTGGAGGGTAAGGTGCATATGTAGTATAATGGTGGACACCCCTCAGTGGGAAAGCAGAAACCTGAGACAGAATGTCTTATCATCAATGACAAATACATACCTTTTCCTAAGGACAGAGGAACATGCATAGGATTTCTTTTAAAATGCATTTAAGGTTTTCTGAAGGAATATTTGTTTATTGCCAATAATATGGAAAAAATAGAGACATGAAAAGAAGAGGTAAGTCACCCAATGTTCTACTACCTAAAGAAAACTCCTGTTACATTCTACTCAGTTGAATAATTCTATTCAAGGTCATACAAACAGTGTCTGGTTTGTTTCTAGAAGCAATGTCAAAAATAAACTGATGGGGAATTGAACACAAAGCTATTGTTCCAAATACTTCCTTTTTTGTGCAGAAAGTCTGAGCAACTGCTTATTATCAAAAGAAGTAATGGTTAGGCCTTCCTGGGTCTCTAAGACATCAGCTCCGTTACCTCCTACAAAACTGTTCCACCACAATCTCCCCAATTAATCACAACCATCAAGCCATGCCTCAGAAACAACTGGGCCTTTGGCTCTGCATCCTCAGATATCATTTCCATCCCTCCCAAAGCAGCTGAACCAACATCTTTTGAGGTGACCAAATGGTGGACACATCACTGGCACACCCAGTGTCCACACTTGGGTTTCAGCAACCTTCTCCTGACAGATTTCTTTAGAGTGTCTATGTAGGGGCCTTCATTCACAGGATGGCCTCAAGGGCTGCAGGGTGACAAGCCCACCGCCCATTAGGAGAACATCTGGAGGAATGGAACAAAGAGCATTCTTGACCCTCCTCTATGATCCAGACCACCATGGGGCCAGTCCAATTCCTGGGTGGGGAGAGATTCACGTTCGGAATGACATAGACATACATCTGACCTTCATACAGGGAATATATTATTTTCAACCTGCCCACTCTACAGGGTTTTAATAAAGATTCAGTGAACTTCATTCTTCGTAAAGATACAAAAAACTACAAATATGGAGAAAACTAACTTTTTTTGCCCCACCATTAGTGTTGCTATTAAGATGTAACGTATATCCTATACAAGCAGCTCCTGGTGCAGGAGCAAATAAAATGGATATATGATCAGATAGATAGAGATAGATAGATGATAGATAGATAGATAGATAGATAGATAGATAGATAGACAGATAGGATGGATGGCTAGGTAGTGGATGGAGGTATAAATAACAGATATGAAGAGATACAGAAAAATAGGCAGACTTGAGGTATGAGTTTATGTGTGTGCCTTTAGTCATATATAAATTCATATATGTATTTTTATATCCAAATTTATATGTAGAATCTTAATCTAGGGTAGTCAAGGATCACTCTTTTGGTCCTAAGCACGTCTGTTCTTTTACCTTGTTAAACCAATTGATTCTATCCCCACCCACCTTACACACTCTGTTGTTGATATCCTAGCTCTCTGGGTGGTATTTTCTTGGGAAAAAAGTGATGGAAGAAGTCCCTTGAATTAAGACTTGAGATAAACAACAACAGAGAGACTAGAGGGACTTTATCCAAACATATGACTCTTTGGGGCTCTGATGCAGGCCATTTGGTGGCCGACATATGCAACATCCATTTCAAATCCCATGAGTGGCCGTATTAGCAAAGGGATGGGGTCAGGAGGTGTGTTACCTGCATCAACCTCAAAACAAAATATTGGATCAAAGTTTCTTGTAATTATCTGCTATTTTCAGTTTTTTTGACACTGTCAAACCCCTTTTCTCCAGATGGAAAAATGCTTTTAGATTTGCTTTATAATATGCATTTTTAGCATATCCACAATTTAGAACAAATATCTGTGTGGATGAGAGTGGGGATAAGAGTGGAAAGAATACAATTAGTCATGAATTGAGTTCAGCTAGTATTATACGTATAAACCCGTGTTAGGTACCGGAAATACCAAAATAAAGGATACCTCTGGTGCAAATATTCTAGTGACACTTGTTGCATTATTAAGAAGTTTTTTGAGTATAAGTGAGCCTGCTGAACACTCTAGTACTTGCCACTCAATAACATTCTCCAGTATAAATTTGCCAGGCTCAGCCTACCTCAGAGATGGAGTTTTTCTTCCAAGCCAAGCTATATCTACCTCTTAGAACTCAGCGTGAAATTCCTATCTATTTCTGGGTTTTATGCTCCAAAAGTCCTTTAGAAAATTTTGGGTTTTTAGTGTTTTTGACTTGTTATAAGAAAATATTCAGCAGAAATTAGTGTAAGGTGGGTCAAGAAGAAAAACTATGAACACAGTCAGGGATGTTACTGCTTAATAAGATACAGAGGAGGAGTTAGGATTTTGAGTCAGATTTTTAACTCCAAGTCAGTTCTTCATAATCTTGATAAACAGCAACCAAGTGCTGGACACCAACTCTTACTAGGTAACTATAGAGGTTCAAGAGGCTTGACATTAATTCAGAATTGGTTTTAGACCCTGGTGGGTTTTTTCTTTGCCTGGATCTAAACTTATCCAGAGGAAATATTCCTGTAACAGGGCCAAGTTCAAAGGAAGGCTGGTCCAGCTCACACATTACAGTCAAAACCATTTGTTTTGTTAACCTCATGAGAACATGACAAATGTGTGATGAAGCAGAGATCTCATCCTTCTACAGATTAGAGATTTGTTGAGTCAACATGGCCCCTTTACCTTGACCTTCAAAGAAAACACTTCAAAGGCAAAAAACAAGGTCCTCTTCAGATGGTGGGAACTCTGAGGTGGCTCTTGCTTTGAACTCAGAGGTCTTCAGTGTCAATGCCAACTGGTTTGACTTTGCTATATGTGAGCATCTGTGTGGGTGGCTGGGTGGATGGCTAGCTCTCTTTCCCTTTGATACATTATGTGTCATTGTTGTCCTTTTCACATTATTATTTAAATGGAAAGCCCGTGGACAACATTATATGGCAAAGTTTCCCATGGAAGAGTTTAAGCAAGAGAACTTGTGCTTTTAATAGAGAGCAATCACATGTCCTCAGAGGACTATGTTTTGAACAAGAGCAGCCAAGGAAAGAGCTTAAACCTGGTATTTTAAATACATTGGTGTGGGGGCATATATTTATATCAACAGGTTCCAACATAACTAACATCAGCCATAGTGAAGTGCATCCCCTACTCCCTGACAATCACAAAAACCCTCACAGTTTTGTGGCCACAGTGTGCCTCTTAGTCCTGCCTATGCATTCAATTTGTACACAAGTTCTTTAAAAAATTAAAGGTACAATATGAACATTGCTTTTTTATCATATTAAGTAAGCTATGATATAGAAGAGATGCAGTTAGGCTGAACTATAGCATATCTAGTTATAGTCAGGGGCCCTTCCCATGGAAAACAAAGCCAGTGAAAAATAATAAACTTATATTTGGGTTTCTCTCTGCTCTTATTTAATTAGAACTAGGGAATGAAATGGTTGCCATAACCTTCAGTTCTACATAGTTTTATCAGCTGATGAGAAGACCTAGTTCCCCACCAGCTAACTTATATAGAAGAGCAAGTTGCTATAAGTTAAAATGTGCCCTGGTTTGCATGGCTATAGTTTTGACTTTTAATGCTTTTTTAAATTTAGTGAGGATAGTCCCCTCTCCTTACTCTTCTCCTTTGTAACATTTATTAATATGCTCCTTTCCTATTATCCCAGATTATGTTTAGAATCTAAGAACATTCCTATTGGCATTGCATTAAATTTATAAATGATAACTGAACTGACAATCATGGCATATAATCCTCCTACCCAGGAGGACAGTGCATCTTCACTCTACTTATTCAAAATAATCACAACTCTCAGTAAGGTATAATTTCTTCCTTTGCATCACACACAAATCTCATTTGAATTGTTGACAGGTGAGAATGTAGAGGAAATGGTATGCTCTATCATAATTGGTAGAAGTAGAAAGTAGTATAAATATTCTGGGGAGGTAATTTTGCAGGATACACCAAATATTACAGAACTATTTTCTAGGAATTTGACCTAAATTAACTATTGGGACTGTGAAAGAGGTTTTAAAGACAGTGTACTAATTGCATTGCTATTACGAATAGCTTTCCAAAATGGAAACCTCCTACGTGTCCAGCAGCAGAGGTTTTATATGCTTTTGGTGGAATACTATGCAGCCATTAAAATTCATCATAACAGTATTTAATGACAAAGGATAGTATTCACACTATTTGTTTAACTAGAGAAAGAAAACAAGTTTCAAATAGTTTAATTCAATGAAAAACGTATATATGCATAAGATGTTGAGCAGTTATAACAAAGGTTTATGGGAAATATTTAGTCCTTTCCTTTGATTTTCTAGGCTTTTTCCTCAAATTTTTCATACAAAGTACTATTATTTCTGTTGATACTCTGACTAAAACAGCACAAAGGTGAAAGATCAGGGAAAACTTCATAGGAGAAGCAAGGTTTATATGAAGTATGAACATTAAGATTGAAGAAATGAATTGCAGGGAGGGGCTATTCAAGCAGAAGCAGAGACAAGTCGGCAAGGGAGAGAAAGAAGTAGTCCAAGTACTAGAAGTAGTCTGTATTGGTAGATGAGGCCAGAATGGTTGGTTGTGCCATTTGAGGAAGGCCTTCTTGAGAGTTTAATTTTGCTCCAGAGCCACAGACAGCAACTGAATGTTCTAAGCAGTGGTATATCACAACCAGAACCTAGTATAAGGAAGAGTTAGATGGGGGTGATGTTGGGATGGGGCTAGAATCATAGCAGTTCAAGGTAGTAATAAGCACCCATCGTCCAGGCAGTAATTCAAGCAAGAAGGGATGAGAGCATGAAGTAGAGTAAGGGTTATAGGCTTGTTGCTATATTGGGGGAAGTAGAATGTGCTAGACTTCACTGCTCTTAATTAGAAGATCTCATAACTGGAGGGAAAAGCTGAAGATGATGTTGGGGTTTCCGCCATCATGTCACAGAGGATGCTGATGCTATGCACAGAAAGGGGGAACCAAGAACAAGAAGCAAGTCTATTAGGGAAAATGACAAAATTACAAAAGTAATTTGGGATCTGTTAAAGTAGGGGAAGGAAGAGAAAAGAATGAAGAATTTGAGCAAGAGAAGTATGGAAGTGGGAGGGGTTTGGGAACCAGTAGAACACAATATTCAAAATCAAAGAAGGAGAGAATTACAAGAAGGGAAAATTAGACAAGGGTGTCACAAGCTGAAGAGAAGTTCAGTAGGTCAACTGAAATGGGAACAGTGTACATAACTTTTAAGAAGTTATTCAGAAGATCATTTCAGAAAATGGCTGAAACAGAAGGAAAATAAAGTGAAGTCATTTGGGGTGCAGTGATGGGAGAATATAAAATGGTAGGAACACAAGAGTTTATGTCCAAGGTAGAAGCTTCTGGCTGGATGTTTCTTTCCATTCAACTGATATTTTTAGCTCTGAACAGGCTGTTTTAGTACCATATGATAAGTGCTAAAACAGAGTGCATGAAATGCTATGGGAGCACAGAGGGTCTCTGGTTTGGTTTTTAGATATCAGGGAAGACTTCCTGGAGGAATTGCTCTAAGAACTGGGGGGCTGGGGCACAACAAGAAAGGAGTTGACTAGGCAATGAAGCAGGGTGGGCCATGGACATAACAGTGTCAGAGGCTCAGAAGGAGGAGTCTGACACTTTTAGGAACCCCCCAAAGGTTTGATCTGGTTGGAATACAGAGGTGAGGATGCATGAGTCATAAGTCAGATCATTAAGCATCTCTTAAAGAAAGAAAGGAAATCGCAGTTTGAGAGGAAACCAGTTTGAAGAAGTAACTGATCTGGACTGTGGTACGCTGAACAAGAAGAGGTAGTAGAAATTACAGAAGATGAGTATCTGTGGGATTCATCACTGGACAGACAGAAGAGAGAAGCTGGCCAGAATAGGGTATGTCAAGTGCAGTAGGGGCAGCTCGTATTCATTATCCGAATACGAGAGGAAGCAAATAATCACCACAAGTCAACAGCATTGCTAAGACTGCGATTAAAGTTGGATGAAAGTAGATTTGAAATAACATCTGCAGTGTCTGGGATGGGGAGACAACTAGGATGCATTAAAAGACTGCTGCAAAGTATCAAGGGCCCAAATATTTCCTTGGGCCCTTATCAGCTACAGGAAATGCAGTTTTTTCTTCTCTTTAAATATTTATTTATGTAAATGCTACTGTTCTCAAGATACCCTTCCTCACTGCTACAAAGAAGAATTGGTTTCCATTGGTGGGTTTCCTCCATGCTCTAGGAAGTGTGATTCATCCTGGGAAGTTTCCCGTTCCCTGCTTGGAGCCCAAGGGGATGACCACTGGGAGCTCAATGACCACTGGAATCCTGGTTCCTATCTAATGGACACTTGCAACCACGGGGCCACAGACTGGGCCCACTTCTAAATGGGCCCACACTTCTATGGGCCCACATATCTGCTGGTATGTTCGTGAATCAGCTGTCCCACTGGAGAGGACATGACACTTACACGCCCTCGGAGTCATTCCTTGGGTTAGGAGAATGCCTTAAAAATAATTTTTAATATTGATGTCCACATCAATGGTGACAATCATGTTGATAAGTGGTTTCTTTGATATGATGGGATGAGAAGGGCACTTGGTGTCTGGGCTTTCCCTCCCAAGAACATATAACCTCAGTCTAATCATAAGAAAAGCATCAGAGAGCTCCCAGTAGAGGGGTGTCCTGCAAAACACCTGATCCGTACTCCACCTAATTGTCAAGGTTAACAAAAGCAAGGAAAGTGAGAAATTGCCATAGCCAAGAAGCCGTGAGGAGATGGGACAACTAAATGTAATGTAGTATCTTGGATGGATCATGGAACAAAAGTGAAATTAAAAATTGAGGAAATGTGACTAAATGATGGACTATGGTTTATAATGCATCAATATTTGTTTATTAATTGAAATAAAGGCACCATATACATTTAAAATGTTAATAGAGGAAACTTAGCATAATCCTCTCCAGTTCTTATACACTGTTGGTGGGAATGTAGACTGGTCCAGCCCCTATAGTCCAAACAGTATGGGGGAGAGGGGCCCTCAAAAATATTAAAAATAGGCCTACCATATGACCCAGAAATTCCACTCCTGCATATTTACCCAAAGATCACAAAAACACAAATTCAAAGGATATATGTACTCCTATGTTCCTTACAGTAACTAAGTTATGGAAACTGCCTAAGTGATCAAGGACAAAGGAATGGATCAGAAAAATGTGGTACACACACACACACACACACACACACACACACACACACACACACAGAGGAATACTTATTCGGCTCTAAAAAAGAAGGACTTTTGCCATTTGCGACATGAGTATCCTATTAAAAGAAAAAGCAGGAAAACAGAATCTCAGCACAGTTTGTTTGATTTCACTTACACTATAACAAAATATTTTTGTAAGAATATGGACTGAAATGGGAACTAGCTCAGGAACGAAGACCACTCAGGCCTGACTACATTCTCTCATCTCTTGTGGACTCTGCTCTGTCCTTCCTGCCTCTCCTCTGACTAGCCTGAATACGGCCTCTCTATATGACTGAGAGATGATTTGATAAAATCAACTGCCTTTTTTTTTTTTTAACATCGGGTCAACTGGAATCATAGAGAAGCCTTCCAATAAAAACTACTTATTCCTACTCAAGTTTGGAATAAGCTGAAAATTCAGTAAAGTACTAGTAGAAGCCAATAAAGAGTCCACTGATAGAGTCCAGGCTGGAGGACGAAACAATGGACAGCCATATGGGCATGGCAAGGAAAGCCATGCTTGGGCAGCAGACTGCTCCCCATCACTCTGCTGGAAACTGGGACAGGCTCCCCTCACCCCAGTCCTTCTAGTCATCCAGTGGCTAGGCCTGGAAGAACAGCAGAATCATGAGCTCTCTGGAGGCAGTCCCCCCCTAAGGGTATCATAAATCACCCACTGGGGCAGAGGAAAGCCAGGAGGGTGTTTCTGGAACAAGTGTCATAGACCATTAGTCAGCCATAGCCTTTTGGTGGCCCTTGTGTCAGGAGTCCATGAGAATCTAATCAGGCATAGTCAGGGAAGAAGTGGCTCTCCTGAGACAATATATGCCTGCCTCTGTCTGTAACTTTGGGTGAGGTGCCTTCTTTTAGAAGGGACTATGAACAAGGAGGTATGACAAGCAGGCGCACTACCACAAGGAGGCTTCTTATTGAAACACTCCCGACTTGTTCACTTCAGGAACAAGCTATAACAAATGTTCAATGAATACCTGTTTAATGGAAGCTGTCTAGAAATGACCTAGACATTGGTAAGCTTCACCGAAGCCCCAGAGCCTCTTCTTCACTTCTAGCCTCAGAAACAAGGTATAGGAGTGAATATATTATTCTATATGTTGACAGGTGAAGAACCCAAGAATAACGACAACATCCATTTATTGTGCGCCAACCATGTGCCAAGCATTATGCTACCATTTTGAAGATGAGGGAACTGAGACTCAGATTAAGTAACTTTCCCAAGAAACAGGAACAAGGGTAAGTTCACAAAGGAAAATGGGAGATGTGGAAAGGAATCACTAAAGGAGCAGAACCTGAACACACACTGAGAAGTATCTGGAAGACTGAGATGAGAGAGGGGCCCCACTCAAGCTGTCCTCACTCCACAGCCATATTCTTATTCAAACTATCTTACCCTATTTAGAATTTGGTCTGTTTATACTCCAGTTTTTTTTAAAGTGCTTTAATGAACATTCTGAATCCTCCCTGGGCATGATTTCACACTTAATTTGGACAAGCAAAAAAGAGATCCTGTTGTTGGGCTGAAACTGAAACAAAGTTTATTTGGTGATTTGCCCTTGCTTGGGGCTCTGAATAATGTTTTTGAAAATGGATTCTGGTTTCAAAAACTAATCAGTCCCAGACAAATATAAGAAACCATTGGGAGTCATACAACAATTACTCAAAGATGAACACTTATTTTTTTTCATTATAAATATATCAATACAGACTTATTGTAGAAATTTTAGAAAATGCAGAAATGTATGTAGTAACCATTATTCCTAAAGTCACAACCAAGGACAACCCTTGCTAAAATATCCTGGTATGCTTTCTTCTTCTATGTTTGTGTATTAATACATGATATCACACTAAGTATACCTTTTCAATCTTTTTTCACTTAAAAATACACCTTGAACACTAAGAATAATAAAAATGGCAATAACTCAGATTTATTGAGTGTTTACTGCATGGTTTACATAGGTTATCTCATTGAATTAGACAGAACCTCTAGAATAGTTTCTGTAATTATTCTAGTTTCATCAACAGAGCTACTGGGGCTCAGAGAAAGTTTGTAAGGTCATACCACTTCTAAGCTATCCTTGATTATTATTCAGGGGGTTTTGAAATATATGTCTACTAGTCACTTACACCTCATTTCATTTCCTATTTTTCAATTTAGGAATCCACCTTCTTCTCAATGATTTTACAAACCTTTATATGTTAAGGATACTAATCTTTTGACTGTCAAATAGAAAACATTTGCCATTTCCCTTTAAAGTTTTTCTCTAATTTCAACAAACAAAGGTTCTTAAGTATTAGGTACTCAAGTTATCAATTTCCTTTACTGCTTCTTTTTCTTACACTTATAAAGGCCTTTTGTACCAAAGTATCAAACTATTTAGTCAGTTTTTTTTAGTTTTAAGTTTTTATATGTACTTAAATGCAGTACATCTGGAATTTATTTTATTGTGTCTTGGGAGGGTAAAGATGTAACCAATAATTGTCCTAGCTCTGTTAATTGACTGTAATTTCCTTACTGATTTGAAAAGCCATATTTATCACATTATAAATTCTGACATATGCTGTGGTCTGTTTCTGGAACTTCTCCATCTGGTGCAATGGAAAACTTTGCAGACAGTTCAAAAAACTTTTTTTTTTTTTTAATTTCTTAGGCATACAAATGGACTACATTTCCCAGACTCCCTTTCTGTCAACTGTAGTCACATGACTAAGGTCATAAGAATTTGAGGGGGTGACGTGAGGAAGCAATGTGTGGCACCTTCAAAACACAATCTATAAAAATAAGACCTTGAATAAGCAATTCTCTATGATCTTTTCCCTTCTCATATGACTGGGATTGAGAGAACCCCCAAGACAAACTTGGAAGCTCTGTGTTGTGATAGAGGATCTACAAGATGGCAGGAGCCTGGATGCCTGGATCTCCCTCCTGGAACAAAGCTGTCAGTCCATGGGAAAAATCCATTGTAGACTTTATGTGAATGAGAAATAAACTTCTTTCTGGCATAATATATTTGAGGATTCATTTACCCGGTATATAATTCTTTGTTATAATTCTTAAACATTAAAGATTATTTTGATTTCTCCTCAAATTACAGTTTTTGTTGAAATTCAGTGAATATATAAAATAACATGGGAAGAATGATCATGTATATGATGTTCAATCTTATACATCATAAACATACCATTTTCCACTTTTACTTACATATTCTTTTATACCCTTCATTAAGTTTGGGTGATTTTCATCATACAAAACTTGCCTATTTCTTATGTATGTTTGAATATGTTATTTTTGTATGATTTTTTTCTTTTATATTATACAACTAATTATCATACATTTGTATATCATATAAACTATCTTTCATATGCTTTCATCTGGCAACTTTGTTTTTTACTCAATTTGGAGAGTCACTCTAGATCAGGGACTGGCAATTTTTTTCTTTTTTTTTTTTAATAGTTGTTTTTTTTTTTAAAGATTTATTTATTTATACATACAAGCTGGGGTACAGGCCAGAGGCATGGGGCAGTGAGAGGGTTCACCAGAGACAGAGTAGGGAGAAGAACAGGCAGATCAGAAATATACTGCTGAGGGGAGCAGCGGGCGAGGCAGGAGAGGTCTGCCGCACCATGTCGGATTCTCCCTGGCTGGGCGTCGAACTCGCATCGCTGCTGCCAACAGCGCCACAGCGCAGCGCTTAACCGCTGCGCCACCAGGGAGGCCCTGGCAATTTTTTTCTAAAAGATCTTTCTAAAAGATCAGATAGTAAATGTTCCAGATTTTATGAACTACACAGTCTCTGTTACAACTGTTCAAATCTGTTGTAGTTCAAAAGCAGGCAATAGAAAATATATAAAGGAAATAAAACTTTATGTACAAAAGCAGTCCTCTAACTGGATTTGGCTCTTGGACTAGTTTAGCAATCTCTGCTCTTAATATATGTAATCACATCATTAGCAAATAATAGTTCCTACTCTTTTCTGCTTTAATACCTCGGTATTGTCTAGAACTTTCATAACATGAAATTTATATGAATTTTATATGAATATAAAATAGTGATTATAACATTTTTTTTATTTCTGTCTTTAATGAGATTGCCTCTGGTGTTTCACGGTTCAGAATGAGGTTGCATATAAGCTACTGGTTTGGAAAAGAGAAGTGTGTGTGTGTGTGTGTGTGTGTGTGTGTGTGTGTGTGTGTGAGAGAGAGAGAGAGAGAGAGAGAGAGAGAGAGAGAGAGAGATCCTGTTATATCCTATATCATTCTAAACAAAATTTATTGAATGCTTTAAACAGGAAGGAGATTGAGTCTTATGCCTTTGAATCGTATATTGAAATAATAATGTAACTTTTATCCTTTCACCAATTATATAAAATTTGCCTTCCTGAATTTTCCTATAGCAAACCATCCATGAATTCCTGGGTAATGTAATAAATATTCTGCACATTTTTTCAATACCTCTAAGAAGGATTTTTATATGTTTATTAAAATGTGAGATTAGACTTTAGTTTTAAAGTAATATTTCAGTCAAATTTGTACATTAGGATTATGATTTCTAAATGGATTTTCAAATGTTCTATATTTCCTTTTTTTCTGGAAGAATGATGTATGATGGAGAGATTTCCAAACCTTAGAAATTTGAGAAATTGTCAGTCTGGCATGGTTTGAGGGGGTAATTATTTGTAACATTTTTCCATTTCTTCCACAGTTTTTGTATCTTTAGGTTTCCTATTTATGGGCTGGATGAATGTTTTGAAAAGAGTTATCACATTCAAATGTCAAGCTAAAAGAAAAAGCAGTAAAATAAGAAATATTTTAGAAGGTACTTTAATATGGAACGCTTAAATGAGTAAGATATAAGAAATTAGTGTCTTCCTAAAATTTGCTGTTTTCTTAATTTTGTTTCCCTCAAATCAGGACTACCCTAGTCCCATTTATTTTAAATAGCCCTAAATAATTCCTATCAAAGAACCATTTTATATAAACAGCCATAGTTGAGGTGGATATTAAAATAAAAGCCTTAGCATGGGGGAAAAAAAGAAACAAAATTAATAAACTTAAATGATAATCATAAAGTGTTGATCCCTCAAAGTCCTTTGATCTGCTACTAAAATCACTTATAAAAATAGCGCCCAATTTTTCTCCTAAAGTCTTTTAATGTATTATGATGTTTTTTTGAGCAAGCTTTCCTTCGCTGATAGCACAATGCTAGTCAAATTTAATCCAACCTTCACTAATTTATCAAAATTCTGAAATTCTGTACTCCAAATTCTTAGGGTTATAATCCATTTTTAACTTTGACAGAGAATTTGTAGAGAGACTGGGAATGAAGCTAAGGGAAAAATTAAGATAAAGTGACCATTTATCCAGTTTTAATGGGGAACATCATCCCAATTTATGCTATTGTCCTGGCATAACTAACAGCAGTTACTCCGCCTCTCTCAAAGTGCCCCTTTTAAAGAAATTACATGGTCGAACATGGTAAGACAATGTAGTAAGAACAATCCTCTTCTAATGTGGAGACTGGGGATAAATTAACAGGTCAGATATGTACATGGCAAGCTGAAATAGACACCTCACACGGACAAAAGATTCTTTGATGTGCTAATGCTTCCATCCACCACAGAAGTGTCAGAAAAGAGGCAGCACCATGATACAGTGGATGATTCCATGACATGTGTACTTAAAAGATGTGAAGGAAAATTAAATAAATTTGAGCAGTTGGGGGTATATGTTGGGAGGGCACAGATAGGGAGGTGAGAAGGATGGGGAAGAAATGATAGAGAGAGCAAAGGAAGAAAACAAAGAAATGGGAACTAAAAAACATCCAATTGAAATTTCTCCCCAAACAATTAAGCTCTCATTGAATGTTTTCCTGAGGAAAATAACAAAACAAAACTAAACTTAAAAATATAAAGAGGTTAGATACTTCAAAAGACAGAGATGCCGACAGACTCTCCGTGACAAAATTGAGTCAGTTTCCTCTGAGTCCTTTTTTTAGCTAGACACCCCAAATTAGGCTCTGTCCTTGGTTTGCTTATTTCAGTTTCAGCAAGAATCTTGCTGAGTCAGTTTTGTGAAAATCCCCCACCGAAAGTCTTATCACCCAGGTCTGCCTTCAGCAAAATTTATATTAGGTCAGTTTAACAAAGAATAACCCTGCCATTTAGTAATTTTCCTATCACGCCCCCATACTGCTCCTTGGCTATAGATCCCCACTTTCCCTTATCGTATTTGGAATTGAACCCTATCTCTCCCGTGCTTCAAAATCTCTTTGTAGTATAGCCTTGAATATAGTCTTCCTTATTATCTTTGACAAGTGTCAGGAATAATTTTTTTGGAACAATGCACACCCTAAAACGTTAGCTCTGCAAGGAGGAAGACTACAGGAGGAGGAGGAGACAGTAAAAAAGACAGAAAAAATAAGAAAAGCACTATCACAGCCCTGAGCTACCATCCCACTGCCACTGGCAAGGAATGGAGTTGTAGAGTGTGCATTATTCCAAAAAAAATATTCCTGACATTTGTTAAAGATAGTAAGGAAGACTATATTCAAGGTTATGCTACAAAGGGGTGTTAAAGCATGGGAGAGATAGGGTTCAACTCCAAGGAATGGAAACTTCAAAGGTGATCCCAATCCCATATCTTTCTTCAAGGTCACATCTGGGCACTTCATTCAGCCCTGAGCTTTCTGTACAGGCCAAGAGTTTTTACATCCAAATTCCTTTTCCTACCAACTGCTTATGTGTTGCACAGTGCACTTTCTTCAACTTTCCAGAAGAGCGCAACGATATCTGTATTTCTCTGACTCGTCCAACTCACCTGGGAAGAAGCTACCTCACTGCCTTATACTTGGTGGACTTTGACTATGGCTAAATGCAGATCCCAACTGAAATCAGAAACTGGTAGGAAGCCAAAATGAGATGGTAAAATACAGGGCTAAACTATAGAATCCAAGACATTTGATCAAATTGGAATAGTTTTTCTCAGAGACGACACAAATCTTCACTACTATACTGTTCATCAAAGTTTTTAAAAGATGGAAATAACCAATATATGTAACAAAAAGAGACTTGGCTAAATAATGGGTAGAAAAGCCATATGATCAAATACAATGCAGTCATTAAAAAATCAGGATTTAAAAAAATGTAATTGAATACGGGAACTAGTCCCAATTAACTGAAAAAAAAATCGGATTACAAAATAGTGTGTACTGAACGATTCCAGTTTTGTAAAAATATTTATGCATATACAGGTCACATACGTTAAAAAAAAACTAGAATGGTATAAGCCAAATGATTATAACAGAATAATGGCCAAGATTGCCTGCATTTTGAGTACAAATCTATATTACTTTAGCAGTCAGAGGAGGGAAAAAAATGCATCTTCTTTATTCATTTGGATAAAGAATTCCCAAGGGAGACCACTAACTAGCTCTCTGATGTTTTTAAAAGAACATGGGTCCTTGACAGTCAAGGAACTTTCTGTGTAAGTTGGTTCAGGTCCAATGGAAGGCAACAAATGATGTGGTCCCTCATGATGTAGACTATGTATCTTTTAAATTTATGCTCCTCACCAACCTGGGCATATTAAAATAGGTGGACAAAAAGAAAGCAATCACTTGAGGTAACTGAATTGTTGATAGAGATACTGAATGGAGGGTTACCATAAATGCCATAAACAAGCCCCGTGCTCTTTGGACACTGCCCAGAAGTCTTTCTGAAGGCATCAACACAATCTACTCCATTTACTAGGCATTTGTTCCAATACCCACTGGGGCAATTTCTTAAGTACCCAAACATATTATTCTAAGCTTACAGACCACTGGGATTAAACAGCAGAGCTATGAAACCATATGGAAAACTTGTCATTGGATGAATTCTATAATTTGTACCTATTTGTACTGTTTGAAATGCATGTAAATATTATTATAATGAAAAATACATAAATTTCAGTGGTAATAAATTCATAGAAGTTTTTATTAGATATTTCTCAATTAAAGGATTCTAAATGTAAGTGTTCAATGACTATCACTTGAGGCTCTGACCATTGTCTCAGCTACTTGTATTTTCAATGCCAGTGCCAAGTTGCTCAGAAAGTTTATTTTGACTGCTTTGGGTGAGAATGATCACTTCTTTTCTGGAATTCTTATTAGCGCACACTGCCCTATCCTGTTTTCCTATTGCCTCAACTGGGATAAAGTAAAACTGACTAGAAGTTCCCTGAAGGAGCCTGTTTTCTGCTTCTTCATCTCTCCCAAAGACTCAGCCCAATAACAACTCGATAGCAGTGATCAATTTCCATTTTCCTAAGCACATTATTATAGAGCTCCTCAACTTACAAAAGTTTCCATTCTAAGAGCTATTCAAGTTTTACAAATCTAGAACTAGTACATATTGTTTATTCATATGGGTAATTTGCTCATTTACAAGAAACTAGATTCTAGCTGTTATGTTGGGTAAAATTGCCATGCTTTTTTGCTCTGGCTCAAGGCTTTGGTCTTTTCAGTGAAAGTCAGTCAGTTTGTAAGTAGAGAACCTGATGTATACTATAGGCCTTGGCCAGATCGTAGACGAATACCCTTATATACATTTGTGTCTGAATTAAAACTGTGCTTTCATTATTTCACTTAGAACTTTCTGTTGCCATATGCTCTCTGGAAATTATTTTTCTCATTGTTCATAAATTCCAAGTTTGTTTACTCTAGAACACAAGAGAAGCAAAAATAGAATGTTAGGCTGTGAGGGGCAACGTCTGCCTGAGCTGAGTTTTTTCTGGGGAGTGATAAATGATGCTGGGGTCCCCTTGGGTTAGAGGGCACCCAACTTCAAATAACTACAACATCCGATAACAAAGTTTTTCTCCATCATTTGCAATCCAAACACTAAGAACACAGCCCTGCGGACCCCTCATCCTTCATGTTCAATTGTAAATCCTGATTAAATAGCTTGCAGGTGTCAGGATTAAAGTATATGCAGTGGGAGCCTAAACAGAGGACCAGCTGGGTTCCTCATTTGCCAGTCGCAGTTTCTTCTTTGTTTTGAAACTGTTGACAGTACAACTAAAAATGTTCCTTAGGGCCCAGGCTGAGTTAAATAACAAGCAGGATGAGTAAGAGAACAGCTGTAGATATTTTTCTGTGTTTAACATACCTGCCTTGTTGATTTATAGGAAGACCCCCTTATAATGTACATTTTGTAATCCAAAACATTTAACCTTTGGAGCCAATTCCATGATAGAGACATCAGAAACAGGAAAGATCTTGATGGGCCTTCTATTCCAAACCTTTTTTCCCCCCCGCAAAGGAAATGTGAAATGATGGAATAACTTGATTTTCTTATTCAAATGGCCATGGTGATGTTGTCTAGGCCTCATCTGATACTCACAGCTCATCAGTAGACAAGTAAAACCATGGAAACCAGAAAGGTCTGCTTGGAGCAGTGCATCTTGGGAATTCCTCTCCCTGCATGAGCTGGATGAAGGAAGCCTGCACTGCACTAATCATTCATCCTGGCTTCAGGGAGGGATGCGGACTGGAGCCTCAGTAGACCTGCACAAACTGCAGAGTGGGGTTTTCGATCACTTCCAAGTTCCTGCTTGGTGTGCAGCACTGATGGGCTTCATAAGTTTGTTTATAGACAGTGTGCAATCCTTACAACTTGTCCATGCTTGTGCTTAGCTTGACTATGGTGTTAGGAACCTCCAAGAAGTAACAGAATCAAATGAGTCTGAATGTTAAAACCTAAGTCTTTTGTGCAGTCACTATCAACTGTCAATTCTATCACATTCAAGACCTTGGTTGGATACCAACCTGAAACTGTGTTTATTTAAATGCCTGTGGCTACCCACCCAATGGCTACCTGACCCAATACCTATTCCATACCCAAAGGATTTGTTTGTGCTAATTATGGTCATTAATTCCCCTTGCAAGGGATTTGTTTGGGAATGGGCGTGGGACCTGATCCTGGCGAACAGCATTTGAAGTTAAGGCTGCCAGCTGCTGAGGTCTAAAACCAGACACAAGATGTCATCTTTTTCTTCCGCTGAGTATAGTGGATATCTAGATGAGGACGTGTCCAGGTAAGGAGAACCAGCATGACAGTAAAGTTGACACACGGAGTATGGTAGAGCCGAGAGGCCCTGAGAACTGGGCTCCTCAATGACAACACTGAGCTGCTGAAACAATCCTGGACAACAATGCAAGGGGCCTCTGAACTTCTTATCGGAAATAATGCATTTCAGGTTGTTTAAGCCAGTATTACATTAACGTTCTCTGTTAATCAAAAGCATTTAACTTCTCTTTAAACATATTACCCTTTAAAAATAATAAAGTAGATATGACAATGGAAGGAGGACAAAAAGCTTAGTCAGAATAAGATTGAAAACTTGATTTTACCAAAAACACCAACAAAACCTACTTTGTGTCTTCAAATGCAGAACAACTGATTGGACATATTTGAATCTCAGGCATGCTTTTAACTAACTGGCTCCTTAGAGGTAGCCTAGATGGCTCAGTACTGATGAGATGAACAGAAGTCCCTCCTCACCTCAGTTCATGCACAGCCCAAGCACAGCTTGGATGGGAAGAGTCGGAGACCATAACTGACCAGGGGAATTGGGAAAATTAACATCTGCAAGAAGCCCTTTGGAGCCAGGATCTTGGCTTCTGCTAGGTGAGTGTCTGGTGCAAACAGAAACAGTGGAGAACTTACTTCACTCTCAAAGGGTAGTCCCTTGGTTACTTGACTAGACCACCCGCTGAGCAGTGTCCTAAGGTTCGACAGAAACGGGGATCCTAACAAACTATGATATTGGAGGGGGGTGTGGCATTCACTTTCAGCAAGGTGCTTTATTGGTACAGCAGGTCCTCAAATAATGAATAATAAATGACATTGGTTTGTTCAATGATTTCATCATAATGATGAAGAAAGAACAATCCTGGCCAATGTTGAAGGAAACAGCAGTTACCCATCATTACATACCTGCTTTGTTACATACCATTTACTGAAAGTTGTAGTTTCCAACAACTAACTATGATGTTAAGTGAGGATCTACTGTACTACATGTTCTTAACCACTCAGTTACTAGTAGCACCTTAATATTGTGCTAGGTACTATGAAATGCAAACTAGCAAAAGCTAGAGATAACACTGCAAGTGTGGGAAAACTGCCAAAAGACACATGCAGAGACCTGTTGTAAAGGTAGCTTGAACCCAATTTAATATCCAGCCTGTATTCAATGTTTACAAATGATTCTATGGTATCTTACTCCATCTTTGGGAATATCTGAAGGATAAAATAATAACAGTGACCAGTCAGTGCTGAAAGTCATGCTAAAAAAGCACTTTTTAGAATGATCTGATTTAATAGAGCAATCCTGTAAGATAGGAATTATGATTACTATTATTATTACCACTTTACACAGGTTGCTTGAACTCTCACAGATAGAAATTTGATCTGGAACTCAGACACAGAACTGTTAGAGCCAAATGTGTTATTTACCACTTCTCCTACTGCCAAGACCCACATAGAACATTCACCTCATTGTAGGAGATGCCTGGAAGGGAACACTCTTGCCTCACTGCAAAAAGAGCCCGAGCACTGGCTGCCACACCTTGCCCCAGACTTGGACCCACCTCAAGTGCCTCACCCCAAAGACCCCACTCTTCATCTCAAGAATTTAAGGGTCATATGAAAAATTGCTTTTACTTAGCTGGATACATTATTCAAGGGTAAGTGGTATAGCTGAAAAGGGAAAATGTGGGTGCAAAACAGACCCATTATTAATTCCTGAGCTAACTACTCCTACCTTCTTTGTGTTTCAAATATCCCTTACAGCAAAATGAGAGTACGAGGAACAGAGGACCCTAAAATGTTATGTATAAAACACTCCCATAGACACAAAATACGAGCTCAGTGTTACTTTATTTTTCCCTTCTAGTCTCAATATGGCCCCATTACTTGCATTTCTAAGTTGTTTCATAGCTAGCCTGAAGAATTTCCTTTCACTGATTACTGGAAAACAACAAAGCAATCAGTATGTGAGCAATTACTACTATTGTAATTACCTTCTTATTTGTCTACCTCACAGGGCTATAACCTTCTTGAGGGCCATGCCTGCCTTGTTAATATGTAATCTCAGCCCCTAGTGCAGTGCCTGGCACACCGCAGGACCTTGGCAACTACTGTGCAAAGCCTGGGGCTGGGCAAGAAGGAAGGTGGATGGCGATGTGAACAACATAAGATTTCCACACACCTCACATAGGAGGACAATGCTGCTAAATGCCTTAGCACATAAATTATATGAAATACTCGAATATTTTCTTCATGATTGAGGATATTACTAATGAGTATGAATCACAACATCTGTATTATACAGAATGAGAGTCATTGTGTGCAGTTTCTATATTCTAGATAAAAACCAGATGATAAAGAAATATTTGCTAAGTGAGCTTATTTTATGATTGACCTCTTTTCTCCAAAAATCTGGGGCAAGAAAATAAATCCAAAGAGTTGGTGTCAGTGTT
The DNA here is from genome assembly GCA_004024925.1 of Scalopus aquaticus. NCBI lineage: Eukaryota > Metazoa > Chordata > Mammalia > Eulipotyphla > Talpidae > Scalopus > Scalopus aquaticus. The sequence continues at coordinate 30,831 of PVIJ01003025.1, read as the reverse complement.
AAGCTGTGATTCAGCTGAGAGTCCTTTTCCTGGATGGTTGGTTGGTTGGTTGGTTACCATGAAAATGGCATTGCTTTCAAGACAATGGTTATCAGATATCCAACCTAATTGATACTCATTTTGGTTTTCCATGTTCACCTTCTCTTATTTCCAACAGCTGTAAGATCTGATGTTATTGTCATCACAGAGATATACAGACAGAGAGACAAAGTAGAACTTAACTACTTGATTAAAATGCATGTCACAGTGAGTCTTCATAACAAACTTCTGCAGTAAATGCTATCATTCACATTTTACAACTGAGGAAACTGACACTCCAGGTCTTGTGTGACAGAGCAAAGAAATCAAACATAATCCTCTCCCTCCTTCAGCCCTTCTCACTACACATGCATTTTTAACCCCAACCTGATGACACGATGTTACTAAGTAGTAGGCACACAAAGTCAAATGAAAGAGTTCCAACCCAACTGATTCCAAATCCAGCACCTTTTCCACAGAACCAAAGTGCCACATGTCTGGATGAGCCTTTTTTACCTCTACTACTCTGCCTCTGACCACACCTTCTGGACCCCAGGCCTTTATCTAGATCACAGTAGAGTCTGTTTCAGGAAACTCTGCTTTTAGGCCATGTGCCTTTCTTTCATCCAGTTTGGACCACAGTGTTCCCACCAGAAAATTACAACACTTTATCTGGAGTAAGCCTGTGCCCACTTCAGCAACGGCCCCTGTAAGCCCCCATTAGAATGTATCAATAGTAAACTCACTCCTATGGGGACCTCACCAGCCTGCCCAGACTTGTCAATGCAATTAATTATCTCACGTAATTCGTCCCAACAACTGGGGAGGTAGGTGATATAATCCCTTTTGACAGATAAGGAAATTGAGGCTCAAGAAATGACAAACAAGTACTCAAGTTTACATAGTTATCTGGAATTAAACTGGGACTGAATTTAGATCTAATCTGGCTCCAAAGTTTCAACTCCAAACACAAATTAAATGATGAAGACATTGCCAATGCTAGCCCTTGGATTCCATGACTCCTGAAAGGTAATTTCAAGTCTTTTAACTGGAAAGAAAACTAAGACAAGGTGGACACATGATTTGGTCAGTTTCCCATCCAGACAATGAGAGATTCAGGGTCAACTCCAGGTCCCTGGACTCCCAGCTAAGTGCTCTGCTCAACAAGTTACACAGTCTTGACTCACCTGAATCACAGAGAATAAGTCTATCGGAAACACGGGCACAGGAAAATTTCACTTTCTTGGTGGAATATTTACATCTTTGCATCAACTCCCTGGACAGGACTCCACCTATCTCATATGAGCTCCCCAACTCTCAGTGCCATCTGGCCTGAGATTCTCTGACTTCCAACAGGCCTCTAGAACCTCCAAAAGCCATGAAAGTCCCCATCTTGGTGCCCTGGGTGACAAAGATTACGTCCCAGATGTCCAGATGGAGGTCACGGGAAGCCCCAAGGCCACAGAACTTGGCTCTCCTATCTAACCAGCATTCCAAGAATTGCTTTACAGCAGGGGCCAAAGATCAAAAATTTTATGGGTACTTGGGGAATTATTCCTCCCCGACCCATCTGCCCTTTCATCTGCACACCCACTGCCCCAGAATAGCAAACAGCTCATTGCTCCTAAGCTGTTTTTTGAAAGACTTCACAGCAGGAAAACAGAGGCTAGAAATATTTCAAAAGCTTGGCCACAGCTGTCTGCAGGAGCCCATTTGGAAGCTTCATGCAGAAAATCTCCTTCTTCCTTTAAAGTGCCAGAGTCACTGGTTTTGCACAGTTTGGAGCAGTGTAATGTCACAGTTACCATTAGGGTCTCCCACCCACCTGAGTTGTCCAAGGGGACACCAAAATGTCTCTACTTGGTGGTAGAAATCTCATAAAGGATCAGAAACTTCTAGACCTCCACCGCCAAACAAACCTGTGACCTGAGAAAGATCCCTGTACCTCAAGAAGGGTCTCAAGCTGTGGAATACCAGGCCCCACTCTCACCTCAGGCATGTCCAGGTGCACCATTGCCTGGTTCTTTCTGGGCTGACGGTGCATTTACAAACCCTAAGGATAAACAAGTGTAGAAGTGGCAACTATGGAATGGGGTGGGGGGGCTCACGTATTTGATTCCTTGATAGGTAAAACTCCTAAGAAGAACAGAGCCAGAGCAGTACTTTCCTTAGACCTAGACATGGAGTATACTTTCTCTGACCCTACTACACCATTCTTTTTGTTTGTTTGCTTGTTTTTAATGTAGTGAGGAGTATGCAGGCTACAGGAACTATGGTCCACATGCCCTTTCTACACGGCGACCAGGACCCCAGAATCCTCTACCCAAAAGTCCCTGAACTTACTTTCAGGTCCTTGTGGACCTCATCTGTAGTTCTATCCTTCAAGGCCTCCAAGATAGTAATATGTGCAACCCAAGTTCCAAGGGTGGCCAAGGAGAAGTCAAGGACAGCAATATAAGGGGTTGTATGTTCAACACTTGGACATGCGAGGTCTCTCATGGATGAGGCAGAGCCTGTGGAGGGAGAGAGTCAAGCAGGCTGAGAGTCTGCCTTTCCTGCCATCCAGGGCAGAATGTGGAGACTTATTTGTCAAGGTTGGAGGATAACAAATATTTTATACTACAGTCTTTTTAGCTTACTTTGTAACTTTCAAATATTCACACATGGTTTGTGGAATTTTTACTCTTGTTCCTGCCCTCACAAATGTTAAGAGGAGCCTGAGTCAGAATTCATCTCATAGTAAACAAGAATTAATTATGTTCACTCATTTGGCATAACTTACTTAACTCCTGGCACGTACTGAGCATGCTGCTGGGCACTGGGTATACCATGGTTCCAGATGGTTCCAGTCTGGCCAGTAGGAAAGGTAGCAGCACAGCTCCTAGGCAGTACTAGGAAGGAGACTGTTGTAGGGAGGCCAGGTTTTTGAATGAGTGGTCAGGACCTGATTCTTCATGTTCAGATCAATTTTAACTCACAAGTAACACTTAGAAGCCTATGACTAACGATTAAATTATATGAACTCAACATATTTATGTGTGTTTAGCCTGGTGCTGTACTAATCTTTGGGGGGAACAGAGATACAGTCTCTCCTCAATGATGTCAAATCTAGAGTCACATGGATGGTATGCAACTAACTCAGGATCTAGACAGAGGGAAACAGTAGCAGTGCAAGCCATAGAAGGCCTGATTTATTTCTCTAGGCATTCAGAGATGGCTTCATACCAAAAATAACTCAACCGAAGTCCTCAGAATAAAGCAATTTATAAGGAGCCCAGAAAAATGAAGAGACATTCCTGGTTAAAGGAAGAACTAGAACAAAGGCACTGAGGTAGGCCATTGCACTGAGTGCTAGAGAATGAAAAGTCATTCCTCACATCCTTACTTAATGCTTGATGGGATGTCTGGGATAGACTACAAAGGTATCTCAGGACCAGATTTTTGCATGCCTTTGTTCTGAAGAAGTGGGTAAACCTTTTAGAATAACATTCTGATGACAGATACTGGAGGTTCTGGAAGAGAGCAAAAGCAAGGAAACCAGAAAAGGGCTATGTCAATCATTTAGGCAAGCAAATCTGAGGTAGGAAAATGAAGTTTTGCTGATAATAAATGGAGATTTAGGCCTGGTAATTTTGAATTTAAACTTAATTTGCAAAGGCAATTATGTATCCAACTCCTTCCCAATGGTAGCCTTCTAACGGTCAAGGATCAATGGCGGCAAGCAATAGACACCAGTACAGGCTAACCTGAGCAGATCCTGCAGGACCTCACAGAATCTACAGAAAACTAAAGAGGCAGTTTTGAAGGTATGTGCCATGTGGTGGCTCTGAGTCTAGGTGGCAGCCACTGTAGGAGTTTCTGCAGACATGGATGAGTCTGTTCCAGCTATGTTTTCCCCACTGTTTTTGTCATTCTTCTCATGATGCAAATTTCAAAAGCACATCTGATGACCTAGCTTGGGCCCTTCCACTGCCCTCTGTCAAGGGAAGGCAACTCACTCTGATAGATAATATCTCAGTTCTCTCCATTTGGGAAACAAGAATACAGTTGACTCTGGTGAGTTTGAACTACATAGGTCCACATATACACCAATATTTTTTTACAGTAAATACAATCAACACTCCATATCAACAGGTCACATTCACAGATTCAATCAACAGAAGCTGTTGTGGATCTGGAACCCACATACACAAGGGCCAACTATAAGGGACCTGAGCAACCTCAGGGTTTGGTGCGGGGTGTGTCCTGAAACCAATCCCCCACAGATACCAAGGGATGACTGTAGTTACATTTGGGGGGAGTCGAAAGTTATATGTAAATTTTCAGCTGCCTGAGTGTTGGTGTTCCTCATGCCCTAAGTTGTTAGGGGTCAACTGTATTACCAAAGCAACAGGTGTACCCCTCTTTGAGGGCAGGACCTGAGGTTCTCTTGTTCACTATGAATCCCTAGTGCATAAAGAGTGCCCAGTACCCACCAAGTGCTTGATTAATATCTACTGATTACAAGAGGCTATGCAGCAAAAGGGACAGATGTCCACACCACCTTAAGGGGCTACTCCTGTCTACCACTGACTTCTCTGCCTTCCCAAGGTACTAGGAGAGTGTCAGGACACGGAGCACAGCTCCAGGTATTTAGGAAACTTGTCAACCCACCCTCATCTCCTCCTTAGTTCCACTGATGTCCTCATGCCAATTTTTCACTTGCCCCAGGGTGCTTTCCTAGAATATTTTAACACTGATGATTTCCTGTTGGATGGGATGTTTGGGATTTGAGATTTTTTTCTTTCTTTCAATACCATTTCTACTCAAAATGTGAGTTCATTTTTTCTGGAAGTTATTTTTCATCATCTTTTCTCTCCCCAAGTTCTTGCACCATGGGCTTCCTGCCTTCCTGTTGTTGGCCCTATAAATATTATGTTTCTAGAGAGTTGCTGGGGAGGTGGGGGGAGGGGTGATGATAACTTAACTTGTTGGTGATTTTTACAATTTTTTCCCATCCAGGGTACTCTGCAAGGTATCTGCAATGGGCTGGGATCCCCCCATTGTGTGGTGCCTTCCTAGAAGTCAAGTCAGGGTCTATCCCCAATTCTAGGACATAGGCTCCAAAGGACATGTGGAAGCTGCTGATATCCAAGGGAAAGTTAGCTCCTTTGTTCCACGCATTAAATTTAAGCACACTTGCCAGTGAGAAAGAGAGAGAGAGAGAGAGAAAGAGAGAGAAAAGAAAAAGTATAGCCTGTTTTCATGAAGTTGCTACTTTTCTAATCGAACTGGTCCAGTTCTGTTTATGATTCAACATCAATATTAAGTCATTATAAAACTGAAGGTTTATGGTCCCTAAAAGAAACATTTTAAAATGTATGCAACCTATAACTCCTAAAATATGTCAGCTAAATTTTTTCCATATGGGGAGTAGAAATGTTTTGTGATGGTGATAGGCCGGGCATGTCAACGTGCTGAGTAGCCATAGGAGAACTGTCACCAGCTTTTTCTGTGAGGTTTGGGATGTTTGGGGCCTCCATAGTGGAACTACTCTCCCTCACATGGTCCTAAAAATTGTGAAAAATTCCCATAGCTCCCAGAATAAAATCCAAACTTGGGTCCGTGGTCTTCAAGGATCCCCTTGAGCTGGCCACTGCCCCCCTGTCCACAGGCCCCCTCACTTGTGTGCTCAGCCACAATGATCTTTAGTAGAGTTACTGAATGGGCAAAGTAGCCTGTAACAGGAGTTCAGTGATTCGTTTATTTCCTTACTTTTCCTCAAACTACTTTCCACGAAGGCCCAAAGATTTATGGAGGGAGAAGAAATCACTTAGAAAGTTAGAGTGCTTAAGGAGAAATCTCTAGGCACCAATAGGGCTTACCTCGTAGGCATTCTACTGAGCACTAGATCAACAAGAGCTTGGAAGCCATCCCCTGAAACTTACAAGCAGGTTAATGAGAGAGTCTGACTCAACCCTCCATGTTCATGTACTAATGCAACAACCTGAGTCTCAGTTTCTTCCTCTGAATAATAGGCACAGTAATACAACCTTGCCAATTTTGCAGTGCTGCTATAAGGCTCAAGTGAGACCAAGCAATGGCAAATGAGTTGTCCTTGTGAAAAGCTGTAGGATAGAAGGGACCGTGGGCAGGAGTGGAGGCATTTCATACCAGTGCCTTGTATGTGCTTTATACCAATTATATACAAGACACCCTCCCATGGGCAGAGTGATACATGAAATTTCAGAGCACAAAAGACTTCATCAGTCATTTAAAGAAGAATTTTATTCTTCTTTTAAATCTTTTAAATTATAGTCACACAAACATACTTAAATTTGCTATCTATTTTTTCAATATACAGTTCACTGGCATTAAGACTATTCACTTCATTGTGCAACCATCACCACCATCCATCCCCACAACTCTTTCCATATTGCAAACTGAAGACTTGTACCCATTAAATATTAACTCTCCATCCCCACCTTCCCCAGTCCCTGGAAACCACCATTCTACTTTCTGTCTCTATAAATTTCACTACTCATGTAACGTAGAGACATATCATACAGTATTTGTACATTATCCACAGAGTATTTGTCTTTTTGTGCCTAGCTTATTTCACTTAGCTTAATCTGCTCAAGATTCCTCCAGGTTACAGTATATATCAAAATTTGTTTTAAGGTCGAACAAAATTCTATGTTTTGTATATATCATATTTTGTTTACGCATTCATCTGCTGGACACAGGAGTTGCTTACATCTTCTAATCATTGCAAATAATATTGCTATGAACACAGGTACACAAATGTCTGTTGAAGAGTCTGTTTTCAAGTCTTGTGGGGATATGCTTAAAAGTAGAACAACCCAGATGCCCCAAAATAGATGACTGGATCAAGAAGATGTGTTACATATACACAATGGAATACTATTCAGCAATCAAAAAAGATAAACTCATGCCATCAGCAGCAACATGGATGGAGCTAGAAAGGCTCATGCTCAGTGAAATAAGCCAGAAGGAAAAAGAAAAACATCGAATGGTTTCACTTTTAGAAGGAGTATAGGGGAAACAAATAAGAGATCAGGAGAAGATAATAACAAAACAACAAAAACAAAAACAAGCAGGGAACTATAAATGAGAGACATTCAGTGAGGGAGGGGAAGGAAAAGGGATCAAAATGGGGGAGAGGAGAGCACAATGGATTATGGTGATAACTCATGGATGAATTGGTGGTGGGTAACCCATGGGGAATACATACGATGTAAAAGATATAATTTTTTTAAAAAGTGGAATTGCAGGGCTATATCCTAAGTCTGTTTAATTTTTCTGAGGAAGCGTCACACTGTTTTCTAAAGCAGCTGCACCGTTTGATATTCCTATCAACAGCATACAAGCATTCTAATTTCTCTACACCTTTGTAAAAACTTGTAATTTTCTGGTTTTTTGATAACAGTCATACTAATGGGTATGAAAACTCATTGTGGGTATGTAACTCATTGTGATCTTGATTTGCATTTCTGTAATGATTAATCATATGGAACATCTTTTCATGTGCTTTTGCTCATTTGTATATCTTCTTTGGAGAACTGTCCTTTGTTTATTTTCTAATAAGAGGAATTATTGAGTTGTAGACGTTCTTCATATATTCTAGATCTTCACCCTTTGTCAGATACATGGTTTGCAAATATTTTCTCCCATTCATTTGCTGCCTTTTCATTCTGCCGATTGTTCCTCGATGTGCATAAAGTTTTTAATTCTGATGAAATTCAGTTTTTTCTTTTATTGTTTGTGCTTTTGATGACATATCTGAGAAATCATTGCCAAATCCAATGTTATGAAACATTCTATATTTTCTTCTAAGAGTTTTACAGTTTTAGTTCTTACTTTTAGGCTGTTGTTTTATTTCAAGTTAATTTTTGTATGGATCGTAAGGTAAGGGTCCAACCTCATTATTTTGTATGTGGTAAAGATAATTTTTAACAGAAAACTGGGCTCAGAAGAGAGAACTAATCTTACCAAGGTAAGGCACCTGGATAGAGGCTGAGCCAAGGCTAAATCCCAAGCCCCCAATGTCTTACCCAAAGTCCTCTTTCCTCTTCTAGAAAACTGACACCCAATAAGCGACCCTGGGTTTTGCTGTGTGTGTTATCAGCTATAACTGAGAAAATAAAATGGGATATTGGGGCAGAAGCGTTCCCTCTGTGTGAGGTCATCCAGTTCCTAGCTCAGACTACTGTGCCGGGGCATGTAATGGACTTGTTTTCCCTTCAACAGGAGGGTTATTCTTTAGGACACACATGATCACCAGACGTGAAGAGCAGCCAAAGAAAATGTATTGCAAAGAAACTGGCCCTGTCACAAGGCAATTTGGTGGAATATAGCTTTCAGTCATTGATATGGGGTGAGGGGGAGATGCTAGTGGTCTTCAACATATACATATCTTTTGTGCTGAACTTGTATTTTGAAGCATTATCTCGAGGGAAAAAAAGGAAGCTGTCGCACTCTGAGAAACCTGCTAGACTAAGGCATGGCTTGGCAAACCATAACCCACAGGATAAGTAAAGTTATATTGGAATACTGTCATGCTTATTTGTTGATGTGAAGTCTGTGGCTGCTTTTAAACTTCAAGAGTTAAATAATTTTGACAAAGATGCAGAGCTTGCAAAGGTCAGATTATTTACTACCCGTCTCTCTACAAAAAGTAAAGTTTGCCATCCCAGCTCTAGGATCATAAGGGAAAGCAGAAAAGGGCACAACAGCAAAACCCCTAAGCTTGAAGGCTACGGGAGGGAGATTAAGTGGCAACTTGAGGAATGTTCTCACTACTCTGGACTCATGCTGCTTCCCAAGGTCCAGTGCAGAGGAGATCTGGTAGGTGGGGCAAGATATGAACAAACAGGTGTGCTACGATGTGAGGGATTCTCATGGTATAACTACAGTCATTTTTTTGTTCTTAGAGTGAAATGTCTATTCTTCACGGGAATAGCTCACTGCAGAGACACAGTTCTAGGGAGCATGCCTCGTTTTAGGACACCCCACTCCTCAGGATCTCTGGAGATCAGGAACTCTCCAACGCTGACTCAAACTCATAGTTTGATCTCAGAAATGACTGTTTTCTCAAGGTCCACAGATGGTATCTGAGGTCATCAGGATACCACCGCTCCCAGCTTCTGTTTCCTGGCCCTGCCTTCATCAGCCACAATCATTCCTACAAGCCCAGATGGTGAGACCTCCAGATGAGTTAGTGAGAAGGTTTATCACAGTGCTGTTTATTACATCAAAATATTATTGAACATTTAGACACAGGGGGTTGGATAAATCAATCATGCCACCATGCAGCTATTAAAATGTGTGGTCGATCTGTATTTAGTGAAATGGAAAGATATTTGCCATATACTAAAATGGAAACAGAAAATTTCAAAATTGCATGAATAAAACAAGCAAATTTGCTTTTAGCTTTGTATATTATAAATATTACTTCACATATGCATATTTGCACAGGGGAAATATAAAAATTTAAGGTGTATTAACACCTCTGGTTATATATTTTATTTATTTTTTTAATGTGTTCATGAATTTTCTTTAATATATATTATTTATATTTCAGAATTATCTCAGGAAAAAACTGTATAATGCTCTCTACAAAGTAAAAATGCTTTGTGTGAGATTAAAAAAGTTTTATATGAGGTTTAATAAAAGATGAGGAAGTCCCGTTCTCCAACATAGACATGTAAATAAATACAAAGGGAAAACACACCCTGTCTTCTAGTGTTCTGCCTTATTTGTTACCTAGAAAGGTGACAGCAAAAGAGCTGGATAACAAAACTCCCATGTCTTGCTTCATTCTTTTTATTGTGTTTATAGCCGTGTATGCTTTGGGAAGTACGAGCCAGAAGGTCCTACAGAGACTATATACATACTCGGGTTTTCTGCGGATTAGAGCGCATGTGAGTCTGTCCCCTGTCCTGATCTTACAACTTTTACCATTAGAGGTCTCTCACTTTGGTCCCTCTTCACCCTCAACTCCTACATAGTCTCCAGTTTCCTATCCACACCCTGGAATGACAAATATGTGAATGTATTCTGGGCCAAAGTGGACCTTTGTTACCAATTGTCCTAAATACAGATTAGAATGAGTCATGCAATGAAGAGCATTTAGAGGATCCAGAATTCAGATATTCCATTATTCAAACGAAAGCTTCCTAAAAACTGCAAGTTTGGGATAAATTCTAGAAGCAGAAAGCAGCATAAATTATGGCCTGCAGAGCCCAGCTACCCCTGAGTGCTATATTTCATGGGCTTTTCAACACAACTGCTTTCATTTCAGATCCCTATTGACTTAAGCCCGGCTTCACCTTTGAGATCAGTGTGGACTAGAATAACGTGGGAACATTTTCTCTTACATAAACAAGAAATTTTGCAGCTCAGGTGGTGGTACCCAAACTCAGTTCCTGCCACACACACAATGTTCCCCCCACCCCCACCATGAGCCATCCTGCCTGGATCTGAGGCACAGCCCCAGGGGCTCCACATGCCCTTGATGAATGAGTATGTCACAGGGTACCACAAAAGCCTTCCCCGCCAAGTGAAAGTGCTGGGCAGGAGCTCCAGGTCTCCCCCCACCAGCCTGGAGCTGGCACCCCTGCCCTCCTTCCACTCCACTTTGAAGTCGAATGAAGAAAGCGTCAACAAGAGCCCATCCATCAGGGGCATTTGTCCAAAATAAAGTCTCCATGTCTTGATTTTGTCAATTAACACTGGTGTATTCCCTGATTATCAGTCAGAGCAAGATAATGGGTTTACTGCTCAGGGCTGATATGTCCTGGTCTTTTCTGATGAACCTGGAAAGATGAGACTTCACTGCCAGACTTCAGAGCACATTCCCCCTTTAGCCACCACCACACACAGGAGATGCAAAAGAAAGCGAAAGGGCTAAGGGAGCACAAATGTGGAATTTTTAATAACAGACTAAGATGCTCTTGGGAACTCTGGATGATCACCTCTTCCCAGACTCCCTCAACAGCAAAATGGTTGCTGTGAACTTCCAGAGTGTACAAAAACAAAGCATGGAGGGCCTCCCTGGTGGCCCAACGAATGGGTTAAGCGGTTAAGCGCAGCGCTGTGGAGCTGTCGGTGGCTGCAGCAAGAGTTCGATGCCCGGCCGGGGAGATTCCCACGTGGCACACCAGACCTCTCCTGCCTTGCCCGCTGCTCCCCTCAGCAGTGTATTTCGGTCGATCTGCCTGTTCTGCTCCCCACTCTGTCTCTGGTGAACCCTCTCACCACCCCACACCCCTGGCCTGTACCCCAGCTTGTATGCATAGATAAATAAATCTTTTTTTAAAAAATGCATGGAGCCAGGCAATCGTTGGCTGGAGACCAGGACCCAACTACCTATCCATGCCTCAGCCTCCTATGCTTCGAAATGAGAGGAATCTTACTCCCCCAAAGGTTTGCTCACAGGACTAAGTCAGATAAGGTAGTTAAGGCCGTCTGGCACAGAGTCTGGCACATGGGGAGCCTGGCACATATGGTCATTATTACTACTCTCATAAAATTATAAGGTGCCATGGAATTCTGCCAATAAATTATTGACTAGTAAGATTATAGATTTTTTTAAGTTACAGTTTGACCTTCTGTTCTTTAAAACCACCTTTGATGTAAACAGGAATTCTTGCTATTTAGAAACTCAGGTATACAGTTAAATCAAGAACATATGCATTTTCCTGATTCCATGTTTTTGTTTTACCTTTTTTAGAGTCCCTGTCACCAAATAAGCAAATAAAATAACAAGAAACCTCTCTTCCGCAACTACTATCGAGTCCTACCTTGAAAATAAAACATTAAAATTTTGAAGCAGGGAGATTCGTTTTCCTTTCAGGCCACAGAGTACTCCACTAGCATCATTGCAAGAGAGCACATTTGCAGTAACTGAAATGACAGATGCTGTCAGTGAAACTGAAGAGGCCTCAAGAGTATTGTTGTGGTTTGGCTAAATGATGATCAGATGAAATATCGCTGGGTAAGTCTTACCAAGGATGTCTTCACATTAGAGCTGTTCGCAAAAAAAAAAAAAAGTGGCTTGAAGTCAGCATGGGTTTGCTGTTTTTCTTGTGCATGTTTTTCATTTTGATATTATATCATGAACAGCTGTAAGGATAATGTTAATCGTCCCTTCTGGAAACATTCATCACACGGGTTTATTTATTATTTGGTTTAAGTATTTAAAACTTAAAGTATTTCCAAGTTGTCACTATTAAAATATTTCTAATATTGCGAAAGAGTAATAATTTGGAGAGCCAGCTCTTAAGATTTCCATGTAGGAAAGAAAATAATAACCAATGTTCTATGGGTTTGGTTAATAAAACTGAAATGTGTGTTAGGTCCTTTATTCATTATGATCCAAAAACGCTGCCAAATAAAATTGGAACTGCAAATTCTGAGAACGTATGGATGACTTGACATGATAGAAGCAGGGCAGACTCTGTAACACCAAAAGAATCATACAGTCTTTACTGTCTTTACAAAGTGTTCTCTGTTTCTATCTCAACGTCACAACTTCCTGTAAACTAAACATTCATAACATCACTTCATTGATGAAGAAACTGAGAGTTTTTACCACTTACACAAGATCAACCCATTGACTCTTTCTGTTCGTTTTAAATAAACGACGTGCCAGACACTAATCTATACAAGGCAGAGCTTCCAGTAATACAATACTGTGTGAATTGGAATGGAGAGGGAGACCTGCTTCTCTAGACTTTACAAGCTAGGACAAGGCCACATTCTAGCACTCTCACTACCTTAGCTGGGCAGTAGTCTGCCAGGACATGGTCGGTAAAGTCACACAGGAAGACCCTCTTGACAGGTCATGGGGACACAGCAATAAGCCAAAAAAGGCTAAGTCTTGTCCTCTGAAGTTGACAATCATTTAACTATTAACAGTCACAGAGAAGAGAACAACATATTTTTGGACATGATGATCAATGTATTCTCTCTTATTCTGTACCTTTTTTCTGAATGTTTGATTGTTTTTTCTAATTTTTTCAAAATGAGTTTCTCATTTACAGCTCAATCAATGAAACCCAATTGGACAGTGAATATACAGCAACGTGTCACTGCCACTGCCAGATTCTTCTTGGTGTTCATTGTCAAGTGTTGCCTTTGCTGGTTGGAAATGCACCTTAAACATTTTTTTCACATTTCTCAAATCCAAGGGAAATACATCAATTTTTGTTTTCCTCAATGGTAAACTATGTTATGTAGAAAGTGCGGAAAAACAATCTACCCATCCTATATGAACTGGAAAAGAAATTAGTTAATGTAAATCTAAAGAAAGTCACATGGCAAAAAAGCTAATTGTGAACTTTTTTTACTACAGTGAAAAGCTCTTAAAAACAGAATTATCAGTTTTTGTTTTTGTTTTTTAAGAACCACTTGAATGGATTTTGCAATTGCATTTTTGGAAATGAAAATCCTAGATGTTAAGAACTTAGGATTTTCCCTGGAGACAAAATAATAAGGAAATGTAGGAATGCTGAAAGAATTCAAAACATGACTTTGTGGAAACTGGTTGGGATCATCTCAAAGGAACAACAAAGGATGTTCTATTCCCCAATGACTGTGCTTCCCCCAGTTTGGATTCCTTTGAGGTTCAAATGGGGAGTTGTCATTGGCAAGGCTCCACTGGCTGTGCCATCCCCCTCCCCCAACCCTGATCACAAGTATGGGGTTATTTGCTCCCCTATGGCCTAACAAGAAAGGCATTATTCCTTAAACAGTATCCTGGTACACTTGTTCTTTGATCTGGGACAGAGTAAGAGGCACAAGGGTTGTGTCCTAAACCAAATGTTAAATTTCATGAGGTGGGGCCAGTGATGCTGAATTTCTATACTCAAGAGATCCCACTGAGAAGCTATTCCCATCCTCCTTCTAATCAAAGTTGCTCCCATTCATTCCTCTGCTCCAGGATACTTTGTCTGTCTTTTGTGTGGCCATACAGTAAACCAAAGTGATGTGGATATTGACTCTGACACAAATGTAAGGTCCCATGTTCACGAACCTGGTTGGTTCACTAACTGGTTTCCAGTGGCCCACGGACCAGTTGGCAGGTAGTCAGGTGTGAGTAAAAGAGTTGCCACCCTGGCTTATCCACCTCCCAGAGCAGAGATCCCGAATAAGACACCCAGCTCTCTGGAGTCTCAGAGATACTATAGAAAGATGACTACAGTTGCTTTTAACACACAAGACTAGGTTAACAAAATCTGCCCTGAGAGACTCTTCCAGGGTTTGAAGGAGATCATGGCTGTCGTGTCCCAGCCACTTTGGGGACAACAATGAGTGGTTAGGGTTGTCATCATCTCAAGTCTTGTTCTGGGATTTTTCAGGCAATTTTTCTAGGATCGAGGGCTGGTTCCTATCACAAAACAAAGACCTTCCTGTCTACCACTTTGTTCTCACCACTGTGGGCTCCTTCCCTAGAGAGGCTTCAGAAAGACAGGGGTCTGGAGTGTGACAAACATGTGCAGGGACAGAATTACAGGCACAGAGGAGGAACAGAGAACTCATTTGCCCACTCTTTCAGTCTTTCTGCCTTTCTCCAGTCTCCTTTTTGATCTGAGCAATATCCCTCCTGGAGTCCCCACCTAGTTTTTTGATTCTCAAAACTGGAAACAGATTTGTCTGTTTGTTTGTTTGTTTGTTTGTTTGTTAGCTTGCTTGCTTGCTTTCCAGAAGATGGTGTTTAGGACTTCAACAGCCGGAATGTTCTGCTAAGGCGTTTGTGCTTAGACAGAGTTGCATAGGTCTGCACAAGAAGCCTGAGGAACACTGACAGCGCTAGGCATTGACATGCGAGGGTTGAGGGCCCTCCTTCTGGTGAGCGGATTCCATTCTCGCTCAGATCTCTGCCTTAACCCCCATGTCTCCAAGTCTTCATTTGGGTCTAAACTCTGCTGTATGAATCGAAACCCTGTACTTCTCTCACCCTTTTTCCTTCACACTAGCTCATTCACACTTTACCAGTTTGGTACTTTCCCCACTTTTGCTCCTCAGAGCTCATTTCCTTTGACTTTTCCTGGGTGTTTCTTAGGTTCTGTATCCTCCCCCACCTCAGTTTTGCCTCCAGTCATGTCTTTGTCCTGTCCCACTCTCCAATATTCTACTACACAAGCAAAACTCCAATCCCCTCAGGCTTGGAATAGTGGGGGTAGTGGAGAGGGAGAAGCAATCCTGAAATTCAGAGAAAAATTAGGGGGCCTCTTTGTGTTCCAAGTAACTGCCAATGGTTCAGCTCAAAACAGGTCTCGTCTTCTGGTTCCCCTTCCCCCACACCCAGTACTATCAATTAGAAGTAATGCTGACTTATATACCACTATTCATGGGGCAAACCTTCCTAACTGGAAATCATTAGCTTTCTACTTTTTTTTTTTTTAATAAATCATGGTCTAAATAACCAAATAATGAATCTCTCACTAAGCACCATAATCAATCTTCATAAACCACGGAAATACGCTCTGGAAAGATTGCATTTTACTGCTGTTGAAAACCTCGGTTTCATCAAATAAAGGAACAAATTGCCATTCAGGAAATTATTCTTGGGCTAAAATATGCAATCAACACTTAGCTTCCCACCTGCACAGTCCAAGAATGCACGTGGGGTAATGACATTTGACATGGGGCTTGTTACACTCCTGACCCAGGAGAAGGGTTTTCATATTTTCAATTTGTAATGTCTGGCAAAATTCCCAAGGCAATTTTCAATTAAAGTCCCTGGTACTTGTCAAACATGAAGACATTGCCCAAAAGATGGAATAACTTCATTAGGGGTAGACATACTCATTTCATCAAGTATTTCAGCTGAGTGTGCAAATGCTGTGCTCTTTCTTGCCCAAAACTCTAATTGATCAAAACAAGGTCATTTTCTGTCTCCTATGCTCTAAGTGGATACAAATTTAATTGGAGGGGATTGTCCACTCATAATGTTATTCCTTCCATCTTTGGAGGAATCTGCTCCTTCTTCACCTTTTTAGTCATGTTTGCTCATTCCCTTAGCGGACTCTACTTCCCCAGAGGTGTAGGGCAAGGTACTTGACAAAACTCAGCCAATCAGAGTTCTCTCTGGAATGCTGTTATTAATAGTGATTCAGAGTTTCCTTGATAGAAATCCCATGGGGGGAAATAAAATCATTATGCAGAGAAACTCAAAGGGCAGAATCTGGAGTAGAGAACTCTGAGCATTCCTGAATCCCTGGTTCCAGCTGCCCAAAAGCCTGCTCTTTCCTTACCCTTTCCATAGCAAATTATGTAAGCTAACACCTTGTTCCTTATCTGACTTAAGTTGATACAAATAGAATTTCTGCACATGCCACCACAAGAGCCCTGACTTCTAAGTAAGTGATAACAATAAAAGAACATGTTGACAGAATAAGAAATTAATAATGTTATGAAACATTTCCTAAGTATTACGTAGCTTATATAGTAATAATATATATTGTGTGTCACTGTGGTTCAAAGGTGATTAAAATACGATTACAGACTTCCAAGGACTAACAGCGTGGTAAGGAATATAGACACATGAGTAAGTCCATTATTACAACAGAGCTTCATAGGGATCATACAAAATGCTATGAGAGTGATGAACTGAGAGTAAGGCATTCAGGAGGGCTCCATGGAGGAGAGGGGCCTGTTCTGAGTCTTAAAGGGTGAATGCAGTTGCAGTTGGTAGAGAAAAAGATAAAGGTGCTGTAGACACCATGTGCTGAATATCAGAGACCTAAATATACATGGCATTACTCAGTAGCATCCACGAGTTTAATGTAGATACTATCCCTGCATAGGAGAAGACACTGAAAGAGATGAACTTGAGAAAGTAAATTGGGAACAAATGATAAATGTTTAGCTTCATCCCTCATCAAGGAGTCTTAATTGCCCTGCTCAATGGATTATTTGGTAGAGCATGAGACACAGAAGTTTTTAAGCATGTAACCTGGCAATGAAAGAATCAGATATGTTCTTATAATCCAATTCAGCATTAACAAGGACATGAAATAGGGATGTGGACATAGAAATGAATGAGAGAAAATAAATTTGAAGATTTAAGAGACAGAATTACCACAAGTAGTCATGACAGAAAGTACAGAAATGAGAGCATGGAGAAACTCCAAACTTCTAACTTGAATTGTTGGGTTGATAGTGATGGTGTGAACTGGAATGAGAAACACAGGAGGGAGAAAAATCTGAGTGTACAACAAGGACTTGAGAAATTGGGCCTAACTCAACTCTTCTATCAACCAAGTGTCTGACCTTAGCTACATTTCTTAACTCACTTAAGTTTTGTCAACTATAAACTAAAAAGGCTGGAAAATTTCAAGCCCAGATTCCTTCCTAGCTTGAACAGTATGTGATTCAAAAGAAAGAACATGAGCAAATGAGTCTGACAAAGTCTAAAAGTCAAAAGCCTGAAGTTTAACAAGGCATGACTGAGCACCCTGAATGAGCTGCGAACCAAGGGTCAACAGTCCCTTTGATCTGGCTGCACAGAGAAGTATCTAAGAGAAAAGGCTATGTGGGTTTGGCGAGGGTGTGGCATGGTCTTCCTAGGAGAATGAATCAGAGAAGTCATTCTTTGCTTTCTATATGACTCGAAGGTCAGTAAAGACACTCTCTCCTATGTGTATTTGACATATCACAAAGATGGCATTGCAGAGTGCTAGGAAAAGAATGCTTCAAAAATGGTGGGACCATTGCCAATCCATGTGGGAAACATGGAATAAAATCTAAATAGTGCCACAAATACAAAATCAATTCCAGATGAGCCAAGGATCTAAATGTGAAAGCAACAACTTTAGAATCAAATATAAGAGAATATCTTTATAACCTAAGGACAGCAATAGACTCAGGAAAGGAATTTATTTTGAAACAACTTTAGACTTACAGAGCAATTTAAAAAATGGTGTAAAGAGTACCCAGCTTCCTTGAAAGTTAACATCTTACATTACCTGGTACAATTACCAAACAAAGAAATTAACATTAGTACAATACTATTAATTCTTTGAACTAAAGAAGGGCTTTCTTAAAAATGTACCAAGAAGCTCTAAATATAAATGACTGACAATTGTATTAAAATAAGAATTTCTACTCATCAAAGAACACCATAAAGAAAGGTAAAAGAGAAGAAAAAAACTGAGTGTCAATATTTGCAACACAAGAAAGATATCCATCAGAATATAAGAAAGGCAAAAAGAGCTTCTAAAAATAAATTAAAAGACAACCTTTTAAAAAATGGTTAAAAATTATGAACAGGCATTTCACAGAGATATATATGAATAGTCAATAAAGATATAAAAAATTGTTCAAACTAATTAATGATGAGAAATGAAATGATCATTAAGAGAAATGAAAATTAAAACCTCAAGACAAAAATAGCAAGTCCTGGAAAGATATACATCAAAATCCATTGCTGTTGGGAATGTACCACCACGTTAGAAGGCTCTGTGGCACATCTGATAAAGTTGGCCAGTTACATACCAGTCCTGCCACTAAAGGTTTAGTCCATAGACTCACAGCCCTGGTGTCACAGTGAGGCCTCCCTTTAGACTAATTGATCTAGAACCTACATTTTAACAAAATTCCCAGATGATCCATAGACCTAAGAAAGTTTGAGAAGCCCCAGAGAACAACATTCTTACTCACCTGCATATATCAGGATTTGTGTAAGAAAATGTTTGTAGCACTATTCACAATAACAAAGCACAACACAATGACAAATAAAGTAGGAACAATACAAATGACTATTAATAGCAAAATGAATAAATTGTATATAGCTGCACAATAAAATATTATCCAACATTTAAAATGAGTGAACACCACTTATTTGATATAAGGAAAACCCTTAGCAAAAAAAAAACCAAACAAACAAAACCAAATAATGTGTTGTGCAGGAATCCAAACAATTTTGAGAAAGCCTTTTTCTCCCCCAAAAGAGAAAGTAATTATAAACAAAATTTGGGATATTTCTGAATCTGGCGTAAAGCATAGCGATGAGCAGGAGTTATGCTCCTCAGGCACGAACAATGAGTCTAATTCTTAGGTTAAGGGAGGTAAGACAGATTTATAGGTGATTGATTATTTTACTTCCTACTATATAACTTACCTTCATTTATATAATATTATTTAATTTAAAATCACATTTTTAAAAAATATTCCAATGCTCCAATATTCACATCAGCCAGAGTCATTAATATGTACACTAAAGAGTTTGTGTGCATCATAAAGAGGCAATGCAAAGTGAAGTAGTAGAGAGAAAAGAAAGCCTGAACTAGTAGTCATAATAAGACAGAGACATATGGAGAGAGGAGCCTCTGGAAAGAACTGAGAGCCCAGGTAATGACACAAGAGAGGAAGAGGTGGATCTAGGCAACAAAAGTGTGATACAAGATGATGACCTATGTCCTAGTGTGAGTCCACAGGCTCTGAGGACCAGGTTGCCTCCCAATCCTGAGTGAGGAGGGACTGATAGCACTGGTCAACAAATTTTTACAAAAGTCATGTTACTGAAATAAAATTAGTCATTTCCTATCAATTTGTATGTGCTCAACACGAACATGACAGTCAAATTCTAATTTTGGCTCTAGTTTTTTTTTTTGTGATCTGCAACAAATTTATGTTTACATCACGAAATGCACGTGAATAGTAATAGGCCTACAGTTAATATCTGTAAAAAATCAAGTCATGGACTACTTTTTAGATTTCTTTGCTTGTCTCTTGCACAGCTCTTCAGGAGCATCTCTGGGGAGTGTCCAGCAGTAGTCAGCCAGCATTGTAGTGGACCATTTTCCCTGGTATCTTTGTTCCATTGATGCAATATCTTGATAAAAATGTTCGCTATGTTCATCACTAACCATACCACAGTTTTCAGGGAAGAAATCCAAATGGGAATGAAGGAAATGGATCTTTAGAGACATATTGCAGCCAAGTTTCTGATACTGCATCAGCATGTCTTCTACTAGTTCCTTGTAGTTTTATGCCCTAACATTCCCAAGAAAGTTTATAGACAGTAGGCAAAAAGCATTCCATGCTTGTTCAGCATCACCCTGCAGCAAGTTGTTGAACCGGTCATTTCAATGCAAACGGAATGTTTGGGTAGACTATTCTCAACTTCTTTTGCTTTGTTATTCTGCCAGAAAGAAGAAGAACCAAGCAGAAGTAACCATCTTATATGTGGTGGCTTGGCTTTCTCCACACCATGGGGACTGCAAACGGCATGGATGGTCTTTTTCCATTTAACCACTGGGAAAGCTGTGTGGTACATGTAGCACAGCATATATGTGGGTCCCAAGGCTTGTCTTTGTCACCAACCTTGCATCCAAAGTAAAGATGATAAGCCTTTTTCACTTGAGAAGTGAGACTTTTCTTCTGGTTGGCAAATGTCACTTCCCCACAAATAGAGCAGAAATTTTCCACACTATTAACGCACTTTTGAGGAACTACTATTCTTCCCGCATCAGGAAGATGTAGTGTGCCTAAACGGATAAAATAATAACAGTTCTATGGAACAGTAGCTTAAACTGTCTCGCACAAAGTCCGAAATATTTTCAACGCTCAACCTTGCCGACAGGAATTTCTATAGTGCACCGCTGACGTCAGCTTACTTCAGCAGCCACCTGGCAGTAGTATTGCATTGCATCAGAAAATGATGCCATCAACTCTGGATGATGTGTGCATGATGGTATTATGCAATGTGATGCAATATTACATCATTCTAGGTTGATTTAGGATGTTGTTGCAGTCCTACTGGATAAATTTACATGGTGAAACATAAAATGAATTACATGAAATATCTTCAAAACGAGAGCTAAAAAATTTTTTTCAGGGTTATATTCATATTCAGCACAGCAAGATACCACAGATTAGGGCCTTTTTAAGTCAGTTATGATCTCACTGTTGACCAGTGTAGTTAAACAAGGATATATAACACATGCAAATACTTAACTAATTAGAAATGTACATCTATAAACTGGAGTTAAGTAATATATTCACTTTGTTGAACAGCTAATACCTGAAGTGGGTGAATCAAAGCAACCTTCCCCAGGTTGCCTGGCCCCCAGGCTGAGGCTGCTGTAGCTCAGTCTAGCAGCCCAAGGTCTATAGTTGCAACAGAAGTTATGATTCGCCTGGGGACACGCATAAGGAAGATGAAGTATAGCAGCAGTTCTCAAGCTTGGCTGCACACTGGAATATACCTGGGGAGTTTTTAAATATTCGGCCACCAGGGCTCTACCTCTAGAGATAGATTTAAATTGACATGGGATACTGTGGCTATATGGGAGGTTTAAAAGCTCCCCAGATGATTTGAATGTAGAGCAATTTTTTTTCTTAATTGTAGTAGGGCAGCTTCTCTTTCAGAGATGCTATGTGGGATCACACATCTCATAGGCTATAATGCCTGCTATAAAAATAGGAGCATTGAGATCTAGGGATGTGGGCCACAACCCAAAAATTTTGCACAAGAGCACACAAAGCACAGAATAGCAGCAGGAGCACTAGCATGTGATTAAGTACATGAGGGTAGGATACAATTGTTAAGGTCTTCCCAGGAATTATGATCTCCCTTCTAGGCAAGAGAGGCCCCCCTAGACCATGGGGGCTCCATGTCATGCATCCCCTAGAGTCAAGAGTGAGGGCTCCCCTAGGCAAGGGAGACCCCCTTAGCCCTGGGGTTAAGTGACTCTCCCCTAAGCAAAGGGAGTCTCAAAAAATGGCACTACTGATATTTTGAGCGATATAATTTTTTGTTGTGGGTACTGCCCTGTGCATGGTTGACTATTTAGAAGCAACCCTGGCCTTACCCACTATGTACCCATATTGCCTTCCCACTTTTGACAAACAAAATAAATGAGCCCTAACATATGAGTCTATAGTCCAAGCAGTCATTCAACTGGAAAATGGAATGCCAGTCCCCCCTTACAGGCAAAGCTCATCTTTAGATGTGATTATGTTGCAGCCCCTTATGTTTGTCTTAGGGGCTAGGAAAACAGGGAAGAAGGACAAGGCATCCCCCTCAGCTGGGGAGTCCCAATTCCAAAGATATCTGTCTTTTTTCCTTCCTCTCTGCTCAAAGGTGGAGCAAGGAGGAACTTCTGGATTGTGTTAGTTTGGCCCTGCCCTTCTTAACAAGCTATCAAAGGTGGTTTGATCATAGTTCTTGGGGCTGTTCTCCCAAACGGAAGATGGACACATCTCTTTGCCCCCAGTTTGTGATGCTGGTGACCATTTCTAGAGAAACAAGGAAAGTGCCTCTCACTATCCTGTTACCAAGTTAATTTTTTAAGCTGTGCGCAAGGTTCTTGCAGCAGGCATATTTGAGTAGGGGCTTTGTGGAACTTGGCCTGATATATTAACCTGTCTGGGAAGGAGCCTGCATGCTTCTAATTGTTGTAAAATAAACATGGGGCTCTGAGCTTGGGGGAGGCTGGGCTTTGTCAGGATCCAAGCTGATCTTGCCCACGTTGCCCTCATCTCTGAATAATGAGCCAGAGACCCAAATATGAAACCTGGCCTTCAGGGAGGAAAAAAAAAAGAACAATTTGAACTTGAATGCTATTTTCATGTTCAAAGCAATATTATTTCTTGAATCTGTTGCCTGGGGATAGCAGAAAAGCCAGGACCACTGTTCTCTAACAGCTTCTCCTTGGACACATGTGCATGGATAAAGCAATTCCCATTGTCAGGAATCCTGTGATCAGGAGAAGTGTGAAAAGAGAGTTCAATAGAAATGAAGTGGAGTGGCAGAGAGAGCAGTGAGCAGGCCAGAGCATCCTAAGAGGACGACTGGAGTGAGGGCTGGAGTTAAGCCTGGAGGACCATAAGTGGAAGGTATGAGAACTCAGAGTCAAAATGTCCATTGTTAGGTTGTTGGCCTTGGGGTTTTATTGGATCCAAGATCCCATTAAGGAGAATGTATTATATTTGTTATTCACGTCTCTTAATTCTGCTTTCGTCTAAAACAGCCTCCCCATTTTGCAGGCATTTTAAAAAGAATTTAAATGTATCAGTAGGAATCTGGCCCCCCCTTCGTGAATAGAGTTAAGATTAGTGACAAGGTGGCTATTCAGATATACTGGAGATGTTGTTGGGCTATTTAAAAGGTTCTAAGCGATAAACCAGCACCGACTTTAACAGAAAAGTTTTTAGAACCTGGATAACAAAGAAATAACTTAGAAATCATCTGGTCTAACTCCTTCATTTTTATGCAAGTTGCCTTAAATCATTTTTGGAACAAGATGGGAAACCAACCTATCAATCAATCATTTTACATAGCAGAAAACTAAGGTTCATGGAGACAACAGAACTTGCATATTATTTATTGTTTGCTTTAAAAAAGAAGTGAGAGCCCATATTAAGCCCTGCGTCTTTTGGGTCAGCACTGGGTCTCCTGACTGCTATCCGCACCGGCTTGGGGAAAAAGGAGGCTCAGCCCCTGGGGCTTCCCCAGAAGACCAAGATGTCTGACAACGACCCAGGAGGAGCTCCCTCCCTTTAAGGGGAGCAGTAGGGTGGATAACAGCTGGGGAGGCTGCTGCAGCTGCCTGAAGTCTCCCATGAGGATGAAGGGATGAGCCAGAAAAGCAATCTGAGGTGTCCCACATACCGGGCCACATACAAATGTACTGCAGTTTCTGCTGGCAGACCATACTCTTTCAAATCTCAGATAATTGACTTTGGACAGAGATTTACATGGATTTTCTTCCCTTGCCCAGAAAGGCAATCCTGTCCCAGGGAAAGAAGGGCCCGGTCAGCTGCAGACCATACAATCCTTTTTTTGGCCTCAAAGACAGGACATTGCTCAGAAAAATCCATCACTAGACTCTAGATCACAGCAATGCTAGAGAGCAACCTGCTATGGTATCTTCAGACCCTCCTTTTCAAATGGTGTCCCTGTTTCCAGATGCCCACCCCCTGCTTCAAGGACACCCAGATACCCTACTCTTCACACCACTCTCCAAGGCAGCATCAAAGTTACAAAAACATCCTAAATATTTCGACCACCAGATCCAACTTACTCAATTTTCTGTTCTCTGTCAATTGTTTCAGAGAGGGGTATTACAAAGTAATTCAGGTAAAAATGACTGGTAGGGTGATTTGCATTATTCTTGAAGTATTAGACATTTAGGGCAGGGAGGGTGATGCCTAAAGAAAATTGAATGGCCAACTAACCCAGGACCTCAGGAAATACTTACTAGAACTTATAAAGCCCAGGGAGAGCCAAGAAATACTCAGAGGGAAGGAAAGTAGGACCTTACTCAAACTAACAGGCAGGCTGATAAAACCCAAGTTTTATCTGGGTGCAAGAATCACCCAGAGGGCCTCCCTGGTGGCGCAATGGGTTAAGCTCAGCACTGTGGAGCTGTCCGCGGCTGCGGCGCGAGTTCAATGCCAGGCCAGGGAGAATCCCACATGGCGTGGCAGACCTTTCCTGACTCACCTGCTGCTCCCCTCAGCAGTGTATTTAGGTCGATCTGCCTGTTCTGCTCCCCACTCTGTCTCTGGTGAACCCCCACACAGCCCCACACCTCTGGCCTGCACCCCAGCTTGTATGCAAAAATAAATCAAAAAAAAAAAAGAAGCAGCACCCAGAAAGAGGGGGTATTCTTCAAAATTGGCAGGTCTCTGGATGATAAAACAATCCCTCCCGACAATGATCTCCTCCTCCCAAGGTAAGGGTGGAGCAGGTTGGTACAATGGCAACTCCAGTCAACTGCGCTCCCCGTCCCAACCTACTAAAACTATACCCCTAAGAAAAAAAAATAAAAACTACACCCACGCTCCCTCAACCAATAAGCCAATACCCTGGGAGCACAGGCACAGTGTACCCTAAGGAATGGAATTAGCTGTTCATGTACCCCATTTAAGACCAGAGCTCCTTCCCTCACAGTAGTTCCTCCAAAAAACCCTGCTTGCCCAAGGACCTGTCCCTGTGTGTCCTTTTAGTCTGTCTCTAAATAAACTTTGCTTCTGCTACTAATAAAGATATGGCTATGAATTCTTCTCATGCCATAATCAAAGACCAATGACCCCCAAAATCCAGGAACCCCAAAACCTGACCACAGAAGTAAAACCCTCAGAGGAACAAGGCTTTTGTATCTAAAGGCACTTGAGAGATGATCTGGTTCAGAGTCTGAAAATATGTTGGGTGAAGCCCCAGGTTGTGCACAGGTGCTCCAGGTGCTGCCAGCAGGCTGAGAGAGCTTTCGAGAAGGCAGGAAATGCTGCTCTGCTTCAGCTATGTCCTACATGGGCTTTTCCACGTCCACTCACGATTTCCATATAGAGCATTTTATTTTTCAAAAGAAAATTTTAAAAGTTGTGATCAATGCTACAACATGAATGAATGTTGAAAACATACTAAGTGAAGGAAGCCAGACACAAGGACCACGCATCATTGAACGCCATGTGTAAGAAACATGTAGGAGAGGCAAATCCCTATCAAAGACCGGGAGGAGTGGGCCCAGAGAGCAACCACTCAGGGCTGCGGGATTTCTTTTAGGAGTGATGAAAATGCTTTGGAATTAAATAATGGTGAACTTTATGAATATACTAAAAAACACTGAATTCTTCCCTGTCCAAGGCTGAATTCTATATGTGTCAGGCGAACGCGATAACCACTACACTACGGAAACACTCGAATTCTATAATATGTGAATGGTATCTTAACTTAAAAAATCAGTGACCTAACCCAAGTCCTTCACTTTCCAATGGACGAAGAGAGTTACTGAAGGTCTGCATACCTAAAAGGAGCACAGCCCAAAGTCAAAAGTGGATTCCTCATCAAATTCCAGAATTCATGCTGAAATTGCATTCCTTCACTAAGGAAGATGTACCGTGCCCCACAACAGAACTAACAGCCTCCAGTACCTACATAGAAGTCTGACCCGAAACAGAAAGAATTAAAGTATCTCCCATGTCTTCTCTGCTCTAACTTTACCAGAGTCAAGGGAAGGCACTGCTATAAGAAAGCACAGGATGCCGACCAAAGACAGGGAGGAGACCCGAGAATTATGTTAGACTGTGCCCACCTGGAGGACTGTGTGGGGCCCTGAACTCTGCTCACCAAGCCTTGGCCAGACTGCTGAACTATGTCTCCACTGCCGTTACCTAGCTGCAGTTCTGGCACCTGTGCATTGCATAACCATGAGCCCAGTCATCCCACAACTGGGCTCCTTTCCTATAAAATGTGGCTGATAGTAGTAATAATAATAATGCCTTCAGTGAACCACAGAAGGTAACAGAAGTAAATTCCATTGCAGGCATTATTTTATAATAATAAAGACATGTGAAGAAGCTTTAAAAGGGTCTCATTGCCTACAGATTGTGCTCTGTTTTTGCAGTGGCCACCTTTCAGGTAGAGGTTCAGAATTGTATGTTAGAAACTAGTTCAATTCATTCTAAAAGAGAAAAGGGTGGGAGGGAAGAGTTTTCATGGATGAACATGACTTGCTTCAGGATATAAATGAGTTACATTTTTTAACACAGAATCAAACAAAATCTCTCTTCCTCATCTTTCTGCCTTAATTTTTTAGGGCTGTGGCAAAAGGACTGAGGCAAAAGAAAAAGTCTGATGATCTAAATTCCACAAATGAGTCTGAGGGTTTAGAATGGGGTGGGAGTGAGGGACAGAGGCTTCACAACAGTGGTGATGCTTGAGTTGGCTTTAGAAACACTGGAAAATATGCTCAACAAAGAAAATTGTAGAAGAAAGGCTCATGGGTGGCCAACTCTGTGTGTGGGCAATAGGGGGTGCTGCCTGAGGGGCAGAGAGAAGTAGGGCTAGGTTCCTGAGTCGGCTGATGGTGAAAAGAAACCAAAGCAGGGATGAATTAGGCCAACTCCAGGACCTGTGCCCTGAATTATCTTCCCAGATAGCACCAGCACTGACAAAGAAGTCAGCCTCTAAAAAATTCTGAAATCCAAAAATTCTTATCCTGATTGGAAAGAGAATAACCTCCATCCCATTCATATGTGGAAGATCAAACTAATGAATAAACAAACAAAAACAAACTCTTAGAGTGTAAGAACAAACTAGTCATTGTCAGACAGGAAGGGAGGAAGGGTGAAAGTAAATCAGGTAAAGGGGCCAGTTGTATGGTAGTGGGTGGAAAGTAGATTTTTGTTGGCAAACATAACGTCATATACGCGGATGTTAATTAATAATGCAGTAGCTCCGAAACCTTTATAACTTTGTAATATTATAAGCCAAAGTTACTTCAATTGAAAAAATGTTTAAGGAGGCACGGAGAAAGCAATGTTCAGGAATGCTGTGTTCAAGATTCCAACTGTCTGATGTGCTTGCGAATGTGAAGAGTGGTAAGAAGAAGGGGACTGGGGCACTTTGAGGCATCATGTACATGTTTTTTGAATAAACAACAGGGAGAAATCAGGCTCAGACTCAACTGGCATCTCTACACTGTAGATTATTAAACATCTCTGTAGGAACCACTCATAGCATGACATATAATATGCCACTTGGGCCTTCATTAGCTGCAAAAAGAAGGCTCTTGTGAAATAAAACCCAGGCCCCCCTATTTGGGGAGCTGGGTGATGAGGAGAAAATATGTCCTGGCCACCCCCGCTGTCATTTAGTGAGCTTCGATTTTTCGTAATTTTTGTAACAATTTATTCGTATTTGTCAAAGTAAAGCCTCGGGTTCCCACATCACATGCATGACACAATAACTGAAAGAGTTCCGAAGAGTATTTCTTTTTCCACTGGGGTGGATAATAAGGAGACTGGAATTATCTCTCAGGTTAGAATGGAGAAAAGAACTACAGAGGTTTGCCCAGGCTAAGAAAGATGGGACTTCACCTTTCCATGTCAGTCAATGTCAAATATGCTGACGGGGGTGGGGTGTGGGGGACCACAAGCTACAGCATAAGGCACCTGAGAATGTGAACTGTATACACGTCACTGCGAATGGAGCACTCCCCCTTCCCAGTCCCCAGTGCATAGCATGTGCTTGGCCCATAAAGAACTCTCAACAAGTCATGTTGAATTCATGAATAAACAAATGATTGTGGTGCAGTTATTTTTTCAGATGCTTACTTTGGATGATTATTATGCTTACTTTGGGTGATTATTATTTTCAGATGCTTACACGTACCCATATGAAATAGAACTGGCATGTTGAATCATATATAAGTAAAATGTATTTGGTGCTTTGAATGTGTTGAGTACTTAAGTATACAAGTGAGAGCTTGTATCCCTCTGCCTGAAGAGAAAGCAAGTCAATCTCTCATTTTTGAAATGTCAGCTCCACTACTTGAATACAGAGCTAAAACATTTGGAGCCACAGAAATTTGGGGTCTAGGCACTTGCCTGAGAAATCAGCTGAGAACTGACTACAATCCATACTTTGCCAAAGATTAGAGACACTGGTTCTCTCAGGAAGAGATAATCCAAGGACCTGGAGAGAGAACTATTAGGAAACCCAAATTTTACGCTTATGCTGAGTCAGATCTGGCCGATAGATAAGCCATAGTCATACATGGCCATCGAGCACCTGAAATGTACCCAGTTCAATGGGCCTGTGCTATAAATGTAAAATACACATAAGATAGCACAGACTTCATGACTTCATATAGAACAGTTTAACAGATCTTATTAATGTTTATATTAATTACACATTGATAAGATAAAATTTTGAATATATTAGGAAAAACAAAACATTTATTAATTTCACCTGTTTGTTTTTACTTTTTTAATGCTGCTATGAGAAAACGTAAAATTATAAGTGTAATTCACAACCATCAAAAGGTAGAAGCAATCCACTTGGAGGAGCAGAGGAGTAGAAGAACAATATGTGGTACATTCACACAATACACTATACACAGCCTTAAAAAGAAAAGAAATGCTGACATCTACAACATGGATGAACTTTGAAGACATTATGCTAGATGAAATTGGCTAGTCTCAGAAGGACAAATATTATTCTCATTCATTTATATGAAGTACCCAGAGTAGTCAAATTCATAGAGACAGAGTAGAATGGTTGTTGCCAGGGGCTGGGGGACTGGAGAGGGGAATTAGTGTTTAATTGATACAGTATTTCAGTTTGGAAAGATTAAAAAAAAAGTTCTGGAGACAGATGTTGGTGATGGTTCTACAATAGTATGAATGTACTTCATGGGACTGAATTGTACACTTAAAAATAACTAAAATGGTAAGTTCTATGGTATGTATATTTTATCACAATAAAAAAGGAAAATAAGAAGGATATAATTAATTAAAAGGACTTTTAGTGTGTCCTAAGAGTAAAGAAAACCTTCATTTTATGAGCTCTTTGGTTTCCAAGTCAACAAAAAATGTAACTTCACCACTTCTCAAACTTCAGCTCAAGATATTCTACATTTAAGGGAATCTCTCACTGATTATATAGTAGTTTTCTAGGTCATCCAAATGGGAATTCTGAGTTTGCCTTTTTTGGTACTCATGAGACAGAAGTCCCTGGATGTGACTATTCTGAGGTGATGTGTTTGGAGATTTCTGGCTTGGCCTGTGGAAGGAGGAAGAAAGATTTTGTTGTTTCACCAAATGGAGAAAAAGAAACGAAACTGTTGTCAAAGGAACTTTATGAGACACGGCAAAGCAGGGCAACTTTGTGACCCATGTGACAAATGTAGCACAGAGCCAAGGAAAGGTGTATTTCACTTCCTCAGCTTATACACCAAACCCCGGTGAACA
The DNA here is from genome assembly GCA_004024925.1 of Scalopus aquaticus. Taxonomy (NCBI): domain Eukaryota; kingdom Metazoa; phylum Chordata; class Mammalia; order Eulipotyphla; family Talpidae; genus Scalopus; species Scalopus aquaticus. Next base: position 1,101 of record PVIJ01003025.1, on the reverse strand, counting down.
CTGCCTGGAGCAGAATCCTCTCTGGGCACAGAGACTGGTGTTGCCACTGGAGCACAGATTGAGGGGCAGAAGGAGAAGGTCTGGGATAGAAGCCCCATGGTGATGACAGATTGCCACCTGTTTGTGTAGGGTGGGGGGCTCCTCTTTGTAAAGTCACAGAAATATTTGGAGATTCTTTGTAGGAGACTGGAGGACTCTTATGAGAGAGAACAAAAACTCAGAGTTATTGACATTTATGTGACTTAACTTGTACTTATAAACTGGTAAAGCCTGGGAGAGGGGTTACATTACTGTGTGCTCCAAGGGTGCCCCAGTCTCACTCTAGAGGGAAAAAGACCCTGTAAATGCCAGAGAATGGTTTGGTAATTTAAGTTTCCTGAACAAACAAAAATCCAAAGACAGGATGATTTAATTCAGTTTGAAAGGACAGTAATGAATAACAAAGAGGAAATCCACTATCCAGAGGGGATTCTACTTTATAAAGGGCACCAAAGCAAGAGTTGAGAGCACTTCTCCTAGAAAGAGAGCCTCTGAGAAAGAAGAAGGTGAATTTCAACATTTTCTAAAGTAATTTGGACTCATGTGCCCTGTGTCTTTGGTCACAGCCTATAAGGATCAAAGATACTCATCCCATCTGGCACTCTGCCTATTGATCCATGGCCAAGAAAACCCAAGAGCTGTGTTGAAAAATTAGCGAGAGGGGCGTCACTGGTGGCATAGCAGGTTAAGTCTCAGCACTATGAAGCTATCCGCAGCCACTGCAGCAGGAGTTCGCTCCAGACCTCTCCTGCCTCGACCACTACTCCCCTCAGCAGTGTACTTTAGTAGATCTGCCTATTCTGCCCCCCACTCTACTGCTGGTGAATCTTCTCACCTGCCTCCCACACCTCTGGCCTACAGCCCAGTTCTTATATGCATAACTAAATAAATCTTTAAAAAGAAAAATTAGCAAGAGCAGACATATTGCAACTAATAGCAATGAAGAACAAACTACCCTGTAGGAGAGATGCAGTAAAAGTACCTATTTGGAGTTTAGAGATTATAAAAGAGAAACATCTCTCTCTCTCTCTCTCTCTCTCTCTCTCTCTCTCTCTCTCTCTC